>JBBMKE010404235.1:0-12183 GCA_037834125.1 Lippia alba | reverse complement strand
ACACTGATGCTCGGCGGAGACGATGTGTTGGATGGCGGACAAAGTTTTCCTTCTTCAGATCTGCGACGAGAGGGGGTCGGAGATGGCGTTGGTAGTTTTCTCCTTTTGCAGATCTGGGTGAGATAGGAAGATTGGAGTGGTGCAGTGGTGGCTCGAAGGGTGGTTGGACATCGCGGTGGTGGTGATTCTCGTAAGAGAGACAGAGAGGGTGGCGGTTCTTGGTGGTTGAGGGTGTTGCCGGCGGAGGAGCAATGGTGGTGAAGAAAGGAAATGGTGGTTCTGGTGTTCGCCAGAAATTAGGGCGTGGCAGCGCTGGCGTGACATCGCCGGCGGGTGAAGGTGGCCGGCGAGGCTGGTGGTGAAGCTTTGAAGGTGCTGCTCTGCTGCTACTTTGGAGAAGAAAGGGAAAAGAGGAGAAATGGGAATAATGGCTAGGGTTTCTCGATTATTAAAGAGAATCCGATTCCTAAAACTTGCAACTAGGTCCCTCGAAAAGAGAAGTCGTGCGTTTGAGTCCCCAACTTCTAATAATTACGAATTAGCCCACATAAATTTAAATTAAATAGAAAATAGGTACTAACCACATATTTCAATTTACACATATTTTCATAAGATTGCAATTAAGTCAATTAGACAATTAAAGCATGAAATAGATCGATTCCAATAAGTGTAAAATTAAATAACTAATCGTTCTAATCACACGAAACGACATCGCATCTTGCTCTGAAATGCAGGGCGTTACAGAGTGAGCCCCCAGGCCCTCCTTGATAATTGACCCCGTAGCCGCACTACACGAGGCCTTTTGGGCTGTCTTCACCAGCTTCTTCTTCTTCTTTGGTGGCTCGGCCATAGCTTCGTGGCCCTCGAGGCCTTGAGTGTCCATCAGGTCCTCTCTTCTCTCTTGGGCCTCGCCCGCGCCCCACTAGCTTGACCACTCCCATGGGGAACGGTCGTTTGTGGATTCCCCGAGAAAGTGGCACTCGGGGTCCTTGCCTTAAGAAGGGATACGATAATTGTTGCTGCTCTTCCTGCCATTAAAACTTCGATCACTGCATCAAACACCAAAAAATGAGCGTCAGAAATCATACACCGCAGAAGGGAAAAGACAAGTAAAAATATTAAGGAATTTACAACGCTCAAAGTTAGTGGGAATGTTAGCATGAAGTTAGTTCCTAGAGTTCTAACCATCTTTCTCCATTATGGTTGTGGGAGGATTCTCAACCATCTTCGGATGAGCCGAGAGCCCAAATCGGAAGAGGACTTCCTCTTTCTGCAGCAGTTCCTTCGCCACCACAAATTTGTTCATCTCCTTCATTACGAAAGCCACACTCTTAGCCCAACCCTTGAAGGCTAGTGATGGGGATCTCTCTCTCACCAGAGGTTCATCTCCATGCACATCCCATCTCTCGGATACTCCAAACATTCTAGTGGGGCTAGTTACAAAGAAGTATTTTGCCTTCTATGTCTCACCGATGGAAGTCTTGGGAGAACTTATAATCTTTAAATGTCTTTTGGAGGAGATGTAATAAAACCCATCCTCGGGTGACGAGCGAGGAGACCGAGCGACTTCAAAGAGCCTGATGAAGTTACTGACTGATGGCTCCTGACCAGTGGCCCTCATCAACGCAACAAAAGCATTAATGAATGCTATTCCATTAGGAAGAACTTGCGAGGGATACAAGTTCGCGTAGTTCAGGATATCCCTCACCTCCCGAGGGATAAAGAATCGCAAACCCCCTAAAGCCACCGAATCCCGATATACTGTCATCTAACCCTCTGGGGGATCATTGGCACGCTCGTCTTCACAGAGGGTACGCACCCCCAAGTCCGAAGCCCAGTATGTACTATCCATCAATTGGTCCACCTCCTCGAGGGTCATAGTGGACTTAATTTCTGAAGGCGTCTTGTTGGTTTGATGGGGATTTGAAACTCACACCTACGTAAGGGTTTTCTTCCCTTTATGCCTTTTCCTCGGAGGCTCTTCTTCTGTAGAGTGTCTGAAAGTTCCCACTCCCTCGAGATTCATAGCAACAGTGACTCTATGGTCTTGTGGTCTTACCGCCGAGTTTACTAGGAGGACCTTCTTCCCTTGTTGCAGCATCAAAATGGCGTTATCGCATTGTTCAAACAGAGTGGTGAGGTCAGCCGGGGGACGCTCGAGCATCGTTTGCACTGCGACGTTCAACTCTTCGTCGTTACCAACCCCACTCGTGCTGGCTACTGGTACAGGCGCTGGAATTCCTTCTCCTTCATCCCCCACTGCCCTCACCTGAATTGCCTCCGGGATTCTTCTTGTCCTTTGAATAGGAGAAACATGAGGGGACATTTCCTCTATCTCCTGGGCCACGTCGCTCGCTACGGAGTTGTTGGGAGAATTTTTGCCAGCCATGGAAGATGGTACTTGTTTGAAATTGGAAATCTGGGGGAGAAAGATGAACCTAAAACCTAGGGTTCCCGATATCAATAATCGTTCCCAACAATCACAACAATGAACTACTCAACCTAAGTATATAGTTAGTACTGCAATTGTAATACCCCGTATTTCTGAGCCGACAGGTAGATTGTGTGATTTAATTTAAGTTTGCATTTTATTTGGAATTATGTGGATTTAATTACATTTTATTGCATTTCATATATTTTAAGTGTCGGAGAATCGAACCCGGAACCACCTTCAACCGAAACAAATTAAACCAAGAAAACCAAGAACTGAATTGAGACCTGTAAACCGAACCGGTTCAGCCACAAAGTGGCTTGAACCCGTCTTTTCCCCACATTTCCATACTTAGCCAATTCAAGAAGAGAAGAAAGAAGCCACAAGCCCCGAGCTTTGATCCAACCTCCACAAGCCATATCTCTCTCGTTTCTTCGCCAAATTCCGACCCCAAGTAAGTTTTGGAAACCCCATCTCGTCCTCTATCATCTACTCTGATCACTTTTTCTTGAAATTGGTTGCATACATGAATTTAGACATGGTGATGAATAGTTAGGTCATTATGCATACATGTTGGTTTTGAGCACTTGAATGCATTTGAATGGATTTGGACTTCATTTATGAGATCTATATGTTGCATTTATTGTATATATAACTTGGTTTTGGTTGGTATTGGCATTAATGGCTTGTAGCCAAATGTGATCATATATGCATTTGAATGGGGTTTATGTCCCTAGCTTTCATTCCTTGATTTTCTTGTTGCCTATGCATAAATATATGATCCTAGATGTATTGTTGTTGTTTGTGATGCATTGGTATGGACCAATTTGAGTGTTATGGTGGTTTTGGGATTAAACCCTTGTTTTCTTGTATGTTCTACCCAGATTTCTCAGTCCAAACGGGCGTTTGAGACCTTAGTTCATTTTGCAAACGGTCGTGTGGACTGCGCGTTTCGATTTTTGTTCTGTTTTGCAACCGGCCGTTTGGGGACACCAAACCTGATGCAGAAGGTTTTTAAACGGGCGTTTGGGTTTCCTTTGATTTTTGCAAAAGCCCGTTTGGAAGCCAAAATCTGAGGCAGTAGCTTTTTGAACACCTGTTTGGATTTTGCTTTGTTTTTGCAAATGGGCATTTGAGAAGCCCAAAGTTCTTACAGACGCAACTTGAACGCCCGTTTAGATTTCCTTTGAAAATTGGAAACGGGCATTTGGGAAGCATTTTCTGGGAATAGACGCATTCCACACGGGCATTTGGAAATTGTTCAGAAAACCCAAACGGCCGTGTGAGATGCCACTGTCCATTTTTGAGTTTTTCGACTTTTGCGGTTCAATTCCTATGACCCCTAAATGCTCTGATATGTCCTTTTTATGCATTAATACGTATTTCTTGTGCTTGTTTTGAGACGTGCAACTTTCCCTTGCATAAGTTGTGTTGTGAGTGCTATTATGTGACTTTATGGATTTGATTGGATATGTGTGTCAAGCATTTGCATCTCATGCATGTTTTCAATTGTCGTACATCATTTTCAATCCATATAGACTCTAAGTCTTGGGTTTCTTTGTGCTCCTTTTCAGAGGAGGATCCGGTTGACGAGCCCGAGGCATAAGATCTCATTTTACAAGGTGAGGTTAGGACCTTTGTATGGATAAGCGACCTAAAGCCTTTATGTGACGTTTTCTCGCCCCGTATGTGAACCTATTATATGTATATGGAACTAAATATTGGATTTAGTATGTTTATGATCTTGTGAAACCAGTTTGCACAGAAAAGTTAATATATAGGTATATATGAGCCTTTCCAGTTATTTCTGTTCAGTTTCTATTTCTGTTAGCGAGCTAAGCCATGAAAGATTGGTTCTATGACTGGTTCTGTAACTGTGAGCTCAAGGAGCTATGGGTAAGGAACCCTCGGGACGGTATAGGGCCGTCGAGGTTAAGCCTATGCGTAGTCTCCACCTAAGATATCACGTGCGACCTCGGGAGCTAAGGAAGACGTGATATTTTGATGCCTCCGATTATCCGAAGAGGACCGTAGTAGGTTAGCTACCTCTCGGGGGTTTGATATATGTATGGATGGTTAGGATCGGCCGATCCTTCCATCGTTGGTGTTGAGGATGATGTGTTTATGATTTCAGTATTATTTATGTTATGAGAAGTAGGTTGGAAGTTCGTACTCGCCGAGCATTTGTTTCTGTTCAGTTATGGGAATTATGAATCGGAATAGAGATTTTGTAAATGTATATTATGCTTTATTTTGGCTTGTAAAACCTATCTCCGGTTCATGAATCCATGTTTCATATATGCTCTGATATATGTATATAGTGTGTAGCTGTGCGTTAGCCCCCTCACTCAGTCAGTTGACTGATTCCATCCGTTTACTTTTCGTTCAGTTGCAGGTTCTTTTGTCGGGAGCTAAGCGGAGAAGTGTCTGCACGTGTACACTTACCAGTCTAGGTCCTTACTGCATACATTCCAGCTCTTATTATGTATTGTTATGAATACTTGAAATATTTGAATATGTAAATGGAATCTTGTAGGCCGTGTCGGCCATTGTACATGCTGTACGAAACCTTGATGCATGAATGTATATATGTTTATTTGGTTTTAATTTACAGCTTCCGCGCACTCTGAGTCTAGTTAGTTAGCTTCGCTTGGCTTAGTGTGTGTGTGGTCACCGTTCGCTAGGATTTAGATTCGCGTACTGATTATTTCGTAACCGGATTTGGGTCTTGGTGCGGGGGATGTGGTCCCTAGTTGTGGGGTGCTACAACAATGGGCAAAATAACGATTACCTTAGCTTGGAAGTTTGGAGAGATCGCCGAAAATGCAAAGTTTTATATGAAGGATTGTAGAAATTCTCTCTCTGGTATGCTCTTAAGATTCTCAGAAGCGTAAAAAGGGAAAATGGAGTTGCCAATCCCTATTTATAATGGATAGTATCAGTAGTGATTGGCAAAGAATTCAGTAAGACAATCATTCCCCGCCTTAGTAATTCCCCGCCTTATAAGGGATAGTATCAGTAGTGATTGGCAAAGAATTCAGAAAGACAATCATCCGAGATTCACGCACCCACGCTTCCTCTCTGCAAAGGTGTCCACGGATAAGACTGTATTTAATGTTTTGCAGTGGTTGCCCGTTGCTAAGACATCGCTCGAAGTCTTTTGAAATTCCACAGCACGCTCGAGCCTCACTGCAGAATTTGGGGGGCAAATGATGGACCCAAAATACGCTCGAATCTTCACTGAACATGTGTCACCATCTTGAAGTACTCTTTGAAACCCCAGGATACTGGCACGGAACGCTCGAGAAAAAAGGCTCGCGAAAGAATCCAGCCTTAAACCTCACAGCAGATCTCGCCAGGGAAGACACCTTACGCTGAGGGCTCACCCTTGGAGGAACTCGCCCTCGAGCTTATATATTTTCCCTTCCCCACAAGAGGATCCTATTCTCAAGCGTCTATACGCTCGCTCTCTAACATATGAGCGTCTTACCACTCAAGGGAATAATCCCTAAACCACCGTTGACACAACAACTATGCCTAACTGCCTAAAAGGTGATGATAACGCACGCCTGTCGCTTTCAGGCCCTCACGTCCCGCCACGTGTCTAGGGCAGCATTATTCCAGGACCACAAGGGTATTATTACCAAATACCCCTTACCCTTAACCTATAAATAGTGGAATTCTTTCACATTTTCTCAAGAAATCACAACATACCACACCGCTTTCTTCATTCACAAGAAACACTGCACTGAACTGGACTACCCGATTGCTGCACATCTTTCAAGCTTTCATAGCTTCACCTTCTTCGTCCTCAAGGAACCCCTAGCTGGTAGAACCCATGCTTATTGGGAACCCAGTTCCTGAGGCTCAAAGTCTGTGATGGTCTTCCCTTCGCAGACAAATATATGATGCTTGGTGTTTGATTTCACACAACCAATTCCGACACCATCATAATATATTATTTATCTTGGAAATTTTTAACCGGTAATTCAAGTAAGATAGAATAATATGGTTTCTTTGAACGAAAATCGCTAGGCTGTTTATTATTTTTGTGAATTTATGGAAAGCTTTCGACTAAAATAATTTTATATTTTTTTATATCAAATAGTGGCGCTATATTAATTACTCATGCTTGAGGCATGTAATTAGAATTTTCTATAACAAAAGATATGTATATTTTAGAAATATTTAATATGCTTGATGCAATCTTTAGATTGTAATGTTTACCGGATTTGTGAATAGATAATTACATTGTACTATCCTGATGTTGGCCGTAATTACAAAAGGGTCTCTATTCTTCGTGTAATTACCACCAAATCCTTATACTTCTAGTTTTGTCTGATGTCCATTACGGATGCTAGTATTCCGTCAGGGTTAACAGTTGACCGGTTCGAAACACCTCTGAATATTAAATTATTATTACGAATAGGTACTTGAAGTTTAAATTTACCAACAAAATGGTCCTTGTAGTTTACTCAATAACAAATAAGTCCCTTATTTCGGCCCGGTCAACCGTTGACCCTGACGGAGCACTAATGTCAGTTATGGACCTCAGACGAAACTAGAAGTATAGAGACTTGATAGTAATTACGCAAAACATAGGAACCTTTTTGTGATTACGACAAACGTCAAGGTTATACAGTATAATTATCCTATAGGGAAAATTACATTTTTGTCCTCTAAAGATGCACTTGTCCGGTTTTGGTCCTGATCTTTTAACATTTTTCAAATTGCATCCTTTATGTTTCAAAAAATCTCAATTTCAGTCCTTTTACTAACGGACATTAAAAAATTAACGGAAAAAGGCGCGTGTCACTCACGCGCCTTTTTCCGTTAAAAACTTAACGGAAGTTAGCAAAAGGACTAAACTTGATATTTTTTGAAACATAAAGGATGAAATTTGAAAAATGTGAAAAGTTCAGGACCAAAATCGAACAAGTGCATCTGTAGAGGACGAAAAATGTAATTTTCCCAAATAAGTACAAGAAGATAAAAAGTATTTTACGTTAATAGTGTGTGATTAGCATGAATTTTAAAAAAATGATTAATTAAATAATAAATTTAATATACTTCTCGATACGATTAATTGAATTTTAACTGACTCGGGTTTAGATTAAAAAAAATTTAGAATCGATTATATATATTTATTAAATATAAGGCAAGGCAAACAGATTAATTCATGAGGTGCAAAATATTAATAAAGTTCAATGTAATTCATAAGATAGCATATATATGCCAGCGGAACATACATCATGATGAATTGCAATATAAATTGCTACATCCAGGTCAAGAAATACTCAAAAAATGTTACTGAACTAATATTTTACTAAAAAATAACACGAAAATTGAGCGAACGAAATCACAATCCAATAGGTGCGGCAGCATGTGTTGAATATGCCGAAGTATAAACATAATTAATTATTGGAGAATTAATTAATGAGTATACAAATGCATATCAAAAGTTGTTTGGAAAATGTACATTGGGAATTGTGTCCCACATTGAAAAAATAACACAAAGTAGGCAGCTATATATATTAATATGATGTATGTGTTATTAAATTGTGGATCCCAAGAGAGGACTAATGGGCTCACTCGCGGTGCGGTGCACCGCACCGCCCGTGGGCTGGGCGAATGTGGCATTTGATGGCGCACGTGCGCATCCTCGCAAAGAGCCTGGAGCCTCGCCTTCGAGCCAAGAGCCTTCTTTTAAGCCAGAGCCGGCCTAGTCCAGTCCAAAAGTTCAAAATTTGAACCAATGTCCACATTCATCTAATAAATCTGTTGGCATGTAACGGGAGTGGGTATTAATTGGGAGTGAATTTCAGGTTAGCTAAGTAGTGGGTATTAATTGGGAGTGAATTTCAGGTCATTACACCTTCAGTTTCGTTTTTGCCAAAACGCGTATATATCCCACCTTACCTGAAGAAGAAATACAACACATTCATTTAATTTCCTGTGCAGTGCTAGTACACGAAATCTCCCAAATAGTTTAGCTTGACATATATCCTAGAAGTGTATCGCCTGAAACCTTTAGCACTCTTCCCAAAAGTTAGGGGCGATAGAAACTTTAAGGACAGAGAATATCCGTGTCTAGCACTATTCATTTTCATTTTCAGATTCCATCTTCATACCCAGATTTCTCAACAGCATGAGGGTGATGGTGAGGAGAGGGAGCATGGTGGTGACCACCGTGGCCATGGTGGTGGCTGTGGTGATGTGGAGGATGAGCGTGGTGGCGATGGTGGTGGGGAGCCGGAGCATGATGGTGATGGGGAGCCGGAGCATGATAGTGATGGTGGTGGCCATGGTGGCGCTTGAGTGATTCAACCGTCCACATGCCCTCCTCTTCTTCTAAGATTCTATCATTTTCATTGGTTGTGTCATCTTCAACACTATAAATGAAAGAGGGAGATAAGGTAAGAATCAAGAGAGCAAGAAGGAAGAAAATGGTGTATAAACGAGACATCTTTTTGAGATTGATATTTTAGTTGGGTGGTGAAAAATGCTGTATCAGGCTATGCCATTTTATAGTTACGAGACTGTGTACAATAAATTTTTCGGGTCAATTTATGCATTTAATTCATATGGATTTATGGGAAAGTACGGACAATCTTGGACTAGGATCAATTATATTATTGAATTGTCTATATAGGAATTTGCGTTTAAGATACGTTTTATGGATTCGAGTACTAATGGAGTATACTACTTATGAATTTGAGAAATTAATTTGAACATTATTAGAGAAATCTGGCATTAATGGGCCTTTTTGAGCTTTTGTTATTTTTTATTTTTTTTAATGCACATACTCCAAGTGATTGCAGGGATTCAAACCTGAGTCTTTGCCTTCATGAAGGAACCCTTCAACCACTTGGCCAACCCTTGTTGGCCGAGTTTTTGTTACGTTGATTCTTTGTTAATTAAATTTTTGGGTATTTTTAATATTGTACACTTTTTGAAGTTATATGATTACGACTCGTATCAGTTTAGATTACAATATATTATAATTTAGTTCCTATAAGTTTCAAAATTTTCACATTATCTATTTTCATTGATATTAACAAAATTAAAGAGGATTTGAACTTTGTTAATATTCTGCACCTCACCATTTCATTAGGCTCTGAACTTTGTTAATATTCTAGAGAGAATTAATTTTTAGTCCCACAAATTATAAATCAATTTTTTTTAGTCCCGTCGTTTTTAAATAGTCCCACTCGCACCCCTTTGATTTTTGAAACTTTTAGTCCCAAATACAAAAATTTTCGTTTTTAATCCCAATCGTTTGTAAACTCCGTTAAACTTATTTAGACTTAATCATTTGAGGGAACTCAACAGTGATTTGTTATTTATTTATTTATTTATTTTTGTTTTTGAACAAGGAGCCCTCAGAACCAGAAAACCTGATCGGAGGGCAGAACAATCCTCAAGAACAAGATAAACAAGGAAAGGTGGGAGAACCGAGCCACCCTCGTAGGCTGGAGCCGCATGACGAACAAGTGAGTGAGCCACCACATTGGCTACCCTACGATCAAACAAAAACTAGCAAGAAAAGGACCTAGCAACAGTTTTAATATCCTGAATAATATTGCCACAGAAGGAGAAATCAACATCTTCGGAAGGCACTTTGTTAATAACTGTCTGACAATCACTCTCCACCAAAATATGAGACCACCCATGAGAGTTAGCAAAATCCAGCGCCCTCGCCACAACCACGGCTTCAACAGCTTTAGGCTCCATCAAGCTCTCAAACCGATCACAATTCCAAGCCAAGCAGACACCATCATGATCCCTAGACACCATCACAATTCCAGTGACTTGTTATTTTGGAGAGAAAAAGGTTCTTTCGCACCTTATATACCAATCCAACAGTACCCAGCGGACTCTGCAACACCTAAATAACCTTTCTTTGCTTATTCTAAACAAGGCATGGGGGATAAGAAATTATGCACACGAAGTCCGTTGCACTTCATAAAAATTTCGTCGGAAGTTTGTCGGCATTTATAAAAATTAAAAATAAAATTTAAATATTTCGTTGGTTTTTCGTCGATTTTAAAAAAAATAAAATTAGAAAAGCTCTTTTAATTTCTTAATCCAGCTCAAAGTCGTTACACTAAAATTTTAGAACCACTTGAAGCTGATCAACATATCGATCAATTTATAGAATAAAGCAACAGAAGAAACTTTAGGACTATTCTCCTATAAACACAATATTACACATAGATCAATTAATTAGAATAAAGCAACAGACGAAGCTTTAAGTACTAATCTCCTCTAAACACAAAAGTACATATTGAACAATTAAATATTGAGCAAATACATATTCTATAAGGTTAAAAACGAAAAACTTGACTACAAAATCAAACGCACATGTTAGTATGCACAAACTCGTTCTATAAGTGTCTGAATTGCAAGTCTCAATATCCAAGGTGATCTTCAAAAGCAGCAATACAAGATCCTTAACAATTAAAAGCATTCATTCACCATATTCAAACATAATATATAGCTTAACATTAATCCTACTACAGACCAACACCATGGATGAAGAGTGACTTGTTTCTTGGCGCTTTCACTATCCTCTTTCTTACCTGCAATAACATGAATTTTAGTGAGCAAAACATTAAATAAGTTAAAGAACGTTCTGAACTTTAAACATTAAATAAGTTAATTGTGGGAATTTTCAAATAAGTATTTACTTCCTTTATCCCTTTTCTCAAAGAACGTTAGCTTTCTGTCTAGGGTTTTTGCATTTGGGACTAAAAGTTTCAAAAATCAAAGGGGTGGTACTATTTAAAAACAAAGAGACTAAAAAAAATTGACTTATAACCGGTGGGACGAAAAATGTAATTTTCCCCATTCTACACCTCACCATTTTATTAGGCTTTAGATTACAATATTACAATTCTTCACCTATAAGTTTTAAAATTTTCACATTATCTAATGCAACTTTTAATAATAAAAAGGAAATAAAGTAAGAAATTTAATTTTAGTTGAAACACCGATCCACATAATTTTGAATTGACCTCAATTTTTCTTTTTACTTTCTCTTTACTCGTAACTTTTTTTACGGTTTCTTATGTCAAGATTTTGATCAGGTCTTGGAATTTATAGCTTGAAATTCAAGTAGCAAGAATCAAGGAAGTTGAGGAAAGAAAGAAATTTTGATTAATAAAAAAATAAATTATCATTTAGTATAGGATTAATGTAAACCAATTTTAATCTAGATCCACTTTTGTCAAATACAAATTGGTTGAAATGATTAAAGGGTTGACTCAAATTCGAATTGACCACTTGGAGATTGGAGGTGTGTGCATTAAAAAAAACTCTATGATTTATTCTCCAAATAACTGAAATCTAAGTTCTTGGAAATTGGACACTACCAATACTGGCAGCCAACACTACCGATGGAAATCGGTGGGGTCCGTTGTAGTTTTCTTATAATAAGAATGAAAAGCAAGAAGAATAACTTTGAAATTTTATCAATGGGTTACTATTTATTAGTATAGTGTAAAAATGGTATTTTTTTTTGGTGTAGTTTAAAATTGGGGTAAGACCTATGTTTTGAAACCCTGACCGGACGTCGAACCGGGGCTCTTTACTGGTTACTGGTTTTACTGATTCGACCGGTCGGACCACCGATCGGACCGGTATGACGTCATAATTACGTAATAATTATATTTTATATATATATATATTAATATAAAATTAATTATATTCAATTATATAATATACGAAATAATATAAAAAATAGAAGTAAT
>JBBMKE010404224.1:0-12183 GCA_037834125.1 Lippia alba | reverse complement strand
TGGGTACTGCAATGTAACAACTTTTAAAGGTTGGATACTAAATCGTTAAAATTTAAAGGTTGGGCACTAAAGTGCAAATGCCCCCAAACGTTGGGGTGCAAAAAAAGTTTAACCCTATATATATATATACACATTACTTCTAGACTCTGAAAGAATATAAGTATACATTACTTCTAGACTCTGAAAGAATATAAGAAACTAAACTTATATACTTTTTAATTAAAAAATTATATTTATACCTCTCATAAATTCAACGATTATACTACACACCCAACTACTAGGATTTGGTCCAAAATTCACGAAATATTTTTCAAAACATCTCAATTTTGTGGAATATTCTGTGAAATTTTTAATGAAATCCTAACCATTGAGGGTGCAATATAATTATCAAAATTTATGAGAGGGTTAAATGTAATTATTTGATTAAGTAGGACCAACTTATAATTTTTTAAATACTAGATCAGTTTATTAATTTGGCGTCATGATAACTTAATCAAAATCGTTACATGCTTGACTTCTCTAAATATGTAGCTACAGTTGGAATTCATATTATACGTTAGTGATTCGATCACAGCTTATAATTATTTATCTGTATATGCAGGATGTTTACGGAGTCATGCAAAAGGCTGAGAATCATGAAGAAATCGAATGCGAAGGATATTGGCCTTCATGCAAAGGACCTTCTCAAGGGACTTGGAAAGCAGCTGGAATCATTTTCTTCGAATTGATTTCTGTAAAAGTGAAATATTAGGGAGAGTATATTCGTCATTTCGCATTGTTCGTTGTGGTATTAATTCTTTGTATCTCAGATTTAACTAATTATTACAGACTTCAGATTTAGAAGACTACTCGCCTATGTTTCTTCCTTTAATTTCTTCTCAAGATAATGTAATATTACAATATATAATCGTAATTTATTTATGTATGTTGATTTCTCAAGGCGTGTTTGGTAGTTTGTTTTTTTTAAAATTAAATTTTAGCCTTCTTGTCAGATTATTGTGGGTTGTATCTCGTTTAAGAGTCTATTATGTTTCTCGTATGAAAGTTCGCGTTGTTATAGGTCGTGTGTCGCGAATATTTACATTATATTATTTTCTTTTATTGTAAATTAATAATAAGTCTCACCCTTACACGAACTTTCGCGACACACGACTATTAAGGACTAAAATGACACAAAGTTCAAACCTTATGGACCATTTTAGAACTATAAATACTAAAACTGCGAATACCCTTGGGTAAGGTAAAAAAATTCAGGAAATTTGATCAGAAGGACTTAAGTGAGACGAATTATTAACTTTAGGGACTCAAATGTCACTTTTAGAACATCGAGGATTAAAGTGACACAAAACTGAAACTTTAGGGACCAAATATGACATTTACTCTTATATATATTTCGATTGTTTTTAATTCTTTTATACAATTTGATGATTATTAGTTGTGCTTAATTTATTAGTCAGACCTCGTACAGTTTAAATTTGAACTACTTGTCACTGGCGATATCTTAATATTTGTATTCATACATAATATATTTTCATCTTTATTTTTTTTGTAAAAGTTCATACATAATATATGATGTAATATAAATTTAAGAAAAATTACATCTGATTACCCTGCATTTAGGCCTAATTACAACTTAGTCCACGATTTTCAGAAAATTACAAATTAGTCCCTAACCTTTTAGAACCGTTTGTGGTGCCTAGGGTTCCGTTATGTGATTCCCAAAATGCCCCTGATTTGTTGTTAGTTATCGTTTTGTTATTTTTGTAAACTTTAGGGATGATTTTGTAATTTTGGTCATATATTCAATATGTAACATTCATAAAACTGTTAGGGGCATAAATGTACTTTTACAAATTTTGTTAAGGGACTTCAGATCAAACAAAATTATAAGGACTAAAATGTAATTTTTGAAAATGATGGACTGCATTGTAATTAGGCCTAAATACATGGTAGTTAAATGTAATTTTTTCTATAAGTTTATTGCACCAAAAACCTTGTGATATACTTAATTAGCACTCCGGATTCATTTATTAGAAATGTCTCAAAGCGGACCTTGTGATTGTATTAAATTAGTATTCAAAACCCCACAGTCGTGGTTGTTATCACAACTATAGAGTTTTGAGTATTAATTTAACGATAATTTAATACGATCACATGGCTTGCGTTGAAATATTTCAAAATCACAGGGTTCAGAATACTAATTAAATATATCATAGAAGGTGACCGAGAAAAAACTCGACGTAATATATATGTAATTCATAATAATTTTGGAAAAAAAAACTAAGAACACATTACCCATATATAATATATGTGTGCGTGGATGCATGTATGTATATATATGTATGGGCGTTAGTACTCTTCGAAGTGGGAAATGCAGGTTTCCATGCAAACATATATAAAAAAATTGGATGGAGAAGCACAAAGAGCTGAGAGAAAAAATGTTCTCTTCTTTTGAAGATGTTGCTGTATGAACAGATACTGTGAATCTGTATATCCATTGAACTGTCCCAATTCATAGTGAAAGCCTCCGTTATTTGTTTTGTTATCCTCTTCTATATACTTTACACATAATATATATTAATTATTAATTTTTTGTGCTATGGTGTATTATCATCTATTTTCAATTTTTATTATTAATTCTAATCGTATTGGGATTTGGTTGTTGAGATGACAGTTGAATCGGCCGCTCCGATTATTCAAGAATTTGTCCGGTGTAATGTGAACTCAACTTGAAAGTTGAAAGGGAGAGAAGGACAGAAACGGAAAATTAGGCTGGATAGTCCCCACGTAGACCCTCCAATGCGTAAGTCAGCTAAAACTCGAGAAAATATACAAGTAATTAAGGGCCCACTAATTAACATAAATATTGAGAATATTTATATTGTGGGTCTTTATGCGTGCTTAAGTACACATACTCAAGATGTATTTAATGCGCTTGTAGAGTTGGTGGATGTAAGCATGATGCACTTGAATGCAATATGTAAGAGATTATTTACATGTAATGTGAATCGTTTATGATCTTTGACTCAGAAATCAATTTCCAGAGAGGTCGAGGAGGAACTTGACCTAATCGTCTCCTTTAACACCAAATAGACCCCAATGTTTTAGCGTGGGGAAGAGGTCGAGAGTGTAGTTGCTAACTTGTCGAGTCTAGTAGCTGCCGTTAATATCCCACATTGGCAAAAACAAAATTATATGTTGATCATATCATGTCAAAGTGTGCTGAAAAATAGTTGAAAATTCAAAAGCTACAGTTGCAAAACATCGAAAAAATTAAAGAGAAAATCCCTGATTTTCAAAGATGGAAAACAATGTGCGACCTCAAAACCGGGGTAGCAAGAGATCGTTTGATTATAATCGCATCAAATTAAGTTCGTTGAACTTAATTCTTAAAGTTCGTTAACTTTGTTGTAATCACATAAACTAAACCCGATATCATCTGTTCTAATCTTCGAAGATTGTGAAAAAAGAAAGAACATTAGCAAGTGGATAATTAAAACAATTAATAAACAAGTATGATGTCCCCTTGTTATGTTTCCAAATCCTGATGGTGTACATGCATGTTACAGAGCTCACGGAATCTTAGGATTTGTGTGTCCCAACAAGACTTCTGGACTTGTAGTTAGGTACAGAATATTGACTTAATTAATTATTTATCATGCATATCTACTTTAGTACCACGCCTAATTACATTATTTAATTAATATCACGTATCTAAAGTCTAAACTAATTGCTACATACAAATAATCAGCATCATGTTTTGATTACAAGACCCAAGTTAATGTATGTTACTTCCCACAAAATCATGATGGGTGCTTCAAAAAATCTGTTGCAATATTGTTACATTTGTACGTATCAATCTTTTGGAAATACAATATTATCATCGGTCTAATAATTTTCTCATAATCAGGATATGCACCGACAATTACGTCATAGAATGAGACAGTTGGTCGGAAGATTAGAAGCTGCTCCATATTTAAAATCAAGATTCTAATTCTTTATATTTGGTTAAAAATGAGTAAGTCTCTTTCAATCAAACGTCCCTTATGGTTATCGGCCAATATTAATAGGAACAAATAATTTTTGTCTGTCGAACTATATTATTTATTTTTATACTTTATCATTCGAATTTATTTTTGTTGCAAACTATCATGTGATCTACGTGATATTTACGAACATCATCCCTATTTTTATTGAACCAATGAATACTCTAGTATGATTTTTATTTAATGGGAATTTCCTTCTTAAAGAATAAGAGGAAAAGAAAACAATAAACTAGGTCAGTGGTACCAATATAGACTCATTCGATGCGTAAATAAGTAAACATAATTCTATTTTCCTTTAAATACCATGCATTTCAGTGCTCCCGGTTCTAAATTATGGAAAAGTGGAAAATCTGTTGCAAGTATTTCAATATTTCCAGCAAGTTTATATCTGCCAATCTTAGCAAAAGTCACCATACTAGCATCGTCATAGAAAAAGCACCATTATTTCATCGCATCTCATAATATTCCATGCCTAATCAAATCGGGAAAATAAAATGTAAAAGAGGAAATAAAATGAGTCCGTGACCAAATGTCGTGCGTGGCAAAGTCATCAAGAAAAACTTTTACGTTATACGTTCGTCTCTAAGGAAAAAGTGAACTAGTCCAAAAATGAACTTTTGTCGTGCCACATTTGATGAAAGACATTAATTAATTTTGAAATTTCATATCAAAAGAAAATTTATGGAAAAATAGGGCAGTGTGAATCGATCAAATACCGTATCAAGCTAGACTCTTCTTGAATTTAGAAGATGCTGCATGGCCAAAATTAGGGGTAATGACGTGAAGTTTTATGCATGATGCCAAACACTATATATTTACTAGGTCAAAGCGATAACTAAAATACATCAACAAGAAAAGGAAAAGCTTGAAAATTAATTTATTGTATATTTCCACGTTATTGAGCATAGAACTTTGAAAATATGATGAGAAATTCTAGTCTAGGGCTAATTATATTTAACTTGTTTTGAAACTTCAGATATTACGATTGAATTTCTATTTGTCGTTTCATTATATGTTTGTCCTTTATAAAAATTATATATTATATGAGATTAATTTTCCATTAAATTTAAGGCAATGTTATAAATTTTGAATTTTAAAATTTCCATTTTACCCCTGTTTTAAGTAGGTAATTTTTTTATATCAAGTTTACCTGAAATTTAAGACGTAGGGATAAAATGGAAAATTCAAATCACATAATTTATAACGTCATCCGAAATTTAACGAAAAACTGACCTGATATATTTTATAATTTTTAGAAGTGACTAAAATGTAATAAAATGACTAATAGGAGTCTAATTATAATATCTGAAATTCAAAGGGTGCTAAATATAATTAACACTTCTAATCTATGAAAAGGAGAGAGTGTTTTACATTTATTTTGTTACGAACATAAAATGTTAGAAAAATAATCCATTAAATAGCAAATATAATTCATTTATCCGTATATATTGTAAACTTATTTTGTAATTAGCGTACAATATCGAAAAATTTTATTTGTATGATTGATTTTGTTCGGTCCGATTAAATTTGAGCTTTGAAAAATATACTCCATCACTTAATATATTTTTAATCTACTATTTTTATGTAGAAATATTAAATTATAGTAATTATTTTCTTTCTCTAGCCACATTTTTTTTAAATTCATGCACGCTCAAGCGAGATTCGAATTCGAGATATTATCTAAAATAATGAACTCATTAACCATTTGAATCAATCTTTATTGACTCTCTCTTGGCCACATTATCTTATTCGAATCAATATTTTCTATTATTTTTCTTTCATTTTTTGCCCAAAATTTTCTCTTTTCTCTTTTCTCTCCCGCCATCGTAATTCTATTTACATTCTTTTAGTTTTCCCTCTCAATCCTCTCATTATTTAAATTCTATGAATTTTTCACAATTTATTTTAACTTATATAATTTTTATAGAACTTTTTGTTGATCATAAATTAATTTAGTAAATATTAAAACATATTGAATAACTTATTTTTGAAATTTGTGATACATAATTATAATTTTTCGATAATGGGATTCAAACACAAATATTAACATATTTTGCTTAAAATTGAGAATACCAAATATCAAAACATATTTTGCTTAAAAACTATTCCAACTTTTTCCTCAAAGGTTAAAAATTAGGAATTACCGTGAAGCACGTGTCGGTTGAGAAAGTTATGAATTATGAATCCGACAAAGCAACAGGTCACATGGCTGTAAATGGGCCCCGCTAAAAGACCCGAATTCAACTTTTCCTTCAATTTTAATCGTTGACTTTTTAACTTTTCTGACCCGACCGGGTAGGGTACTCCCCGTTTTTATCATCTTTTCTTTTTCACCTTCTAACACACGTGCTTTCCTTTATAAATTATTATTTCTTTATTTATTCTGTTAATTTTTTTGTGTTTTTTCTTCTTCAATATTATTTGTAATTTAGAATGCATATTTTAAATAAATATTTAAATGTTTATAGAGTGATTTTAGATTCTTTAATCATTTTGATTTAAATTATAAGGTATTTATTGTGACATGATGTCATTTTGACACTTATTATCATGTTATATCACTCAACACACGTCGCGTGGTTGTCTCAACAGAAGCAGTATTCAGATTTGTTCTGACAAAAGTAATGAGGTTAATTTGCTCCTTGAGGCTTTCGACCAGATGGATAGCTCAGTTCGATCTCTCTAATCGAACTAGGGGTCAAAATATATATCAAGTATAGAAGATCTCGTAATACATTCCATTCTATTGTTTACTGTATCATTCTTACGATTGTCAACTGTGCGAATATATTTAATGCACCTCTAGGATATCTACTTAGGCATACATATATAAAAATTGAACATTATAAAAACCCTAACATTTTATCATACATCATAAGCAAATTTAACTCTTTTAACCTCTGTCACTTAATTTTCCGTCAACTTCCAACAAGTATTTGTTGACTTAGACATCTAAATGTCTAGACAAGGTCACACGACCTAGTCCACAGTTTCTTCTTCTTTATCCCTCTTTCAAATTAACATCCCCAAATATAAATCTTGAACCGTCAATTCAATCGATTCATTCTCATTCAAAGTCAAAATTTCAAACAACGAATATTTAATATAAAATAAGTAGATTTCCACTATAATTGAAGATGTATATCTAGTTCTAAAAATAAAATAAAATAAATAGTATCCGATTTGAAAAAACCTAAACAATATATACAGTAAGGAGAACAAAAATCAAATAATTAAAATATAGAAACAAGTCATAATCCCAACGTAATTCCTAAATACAAAGTATAAACAAGAAACAGCAGGATTGGCCCACCTTGACCCGAATCGATGAAAAGCCCCGAAATTGACACACAAAAACAAATCGACACCAACAAATCAAAATCCGCTGTTTTCACTACAAATGTCGCGCGGTAATCGGCCCTACGATACGCTGTCGTTTCCTTCGCCAACGCGCTTCAATTTCATTACGCATGATATATACATGTAAATTGTAATATGTCGACTCCAAACAGAGAAAGAAAGTCAAATCTTCGACTCTCTACTTCTATTAGAGAAGAAAGAAAAGAATGTCGCCGGAGAAAGGAAGTCATTTGCCGGAGACGGAATATTCCGGCAACAGCCTTCTAACGGACCTCACCTTGGGCCTCCCCGGAGGCGGCGGCGGGGCGGCGCCGACGAAGCGAGGGTGGACGGAGACGGTGGGTTTCGGTCTTGACGGGGGTTCCGGCTATGAAGCTGGTGTAACACAGCCTCCACCGGCCAAGTATGTTTGGTTTAATATTGTTTAATATGTTAAAATAAATATTATATCTAAATTGTCTAAAACATTTCCAATATTTTTCAATGGAGAAGTGAAAACGAATCATGCAGGCGTTTTGGTTTTGAAGTTGATTTGATTTGAGAAGAAAGTGATCGAGTTTTCTTTATAACTAATCTTGTTATTTCTGGAAAATGTTTAAATACTTGATGGAATATATTACTATTTTGTAATATTGTTAGAGACGGAGCTACATCGGGGACGGTGCTCAATCGCCATTGCACCCTAACCTAAAACTTTTGATTTATTAATCGGTTTTGTTTGTATAAAATATATAAAATCACTATTTTGCCCCCACCAAAGCCCATTTGAAAACAAAAACATTTACGAGTTTTCTGAAATTTTAACTCTGTCTCTGAACGTAACATTATTTTAATTTTATGGAAAAGGGTAAGCATAAAAAAAAATTAAAACTATATGCTATTTATGTATATATGTTCATGGATTCATATATATATACTTTATATTATATATGTTACTAATTTAAATTATGAAAATTGTGCTAATTTCTATTGTAGGGCACAGATTGTTGGGTGGCCTCCATTGAAATCATGTAGAAAGAGCATGGTAAAAAGCTGCAAATTTGTGAAGGTGGCTGTTGATGGAGCTCCATATTTGAGGAAACTTGATCTTGAGATCTGCACTAGCTATCAACAACTATTGGCTGCATTTCAGGACATGTTTACATTTCTAACCATATGTAAGGATCTAAGCTTATTTAAACTTTAATAATGATGTTTATACGGTTTGATTTTGATCTAAGTTTTAAGGGATTAATTAATTTAATTGTTGTTGTTTTTTTTATTAGGTGATGCTAAGAATGATAGGAAGATCGTGGACTCTGCAAACGGCACAGAGTATGTGCCGACTTATGAGGACAAAGACGGGGACTGGATGCTGGTCGGAGATGTTCCTTGGAAGTAAGTGAACCGTCTATTTTACCCTGATGATTGATTGATTTGTGTTGGCCTAATTGTGATTATTCGGGTTTTATTATTAGTTCATTCACTTATTACGGATTAATTTTTGTTTATTTTTTTGCAGAATGTTTGTGGAGACGTGTAGGCGGATGAGGTTGATGAAGAGCTCGGAGGCGATCGGATTAGGTATAAACTAATGGGATAATTTGTTTTATAAATATAAATGGACATTTAAAATCATTCAAAATAGACTATGTATTATATGGGGAGTACTAATATTTTCTTGATTTCTTCCAAGATGCAGCTCCAAAATGTACTATGTCTTCAAAGGGCTCAAGCAACTGAGAGATCTTGAGGTTGGCTTGTATAGAGACACTGCTTTTGTTGCTTAGTTTTTGACAAAGTTATTTCTAAAGGAAAGTTTAGGGATTTCATGATATTATGTAGTATTGGCATTGGTCCGCTTGATTAATCTATGTACAAGACTATTCTATCTCTACCATTTTGAAATGTGTTGCACTTAAAATCTTCTATTTGTAATTAGTATTAAAGTTGGTGTTACGAATCAGGATTTTATCCGAGAGGATGAACAGTACAATGTAATTTTTTAATAAAAAATAAATATAAAACTAAACATAAGTATATAATAATTATCATGAAAATTATTATTTAATGGATTATTGAATTGTTTTACTTAGGATTTGTTTGATATATGTCAGTTTGAATTTGTTAATTATAGACGACATGTTTCTTTTTACAGGAAAAAAACAACTTACTTCCTAACTATAATTATTTTTTAAATTTTTATTCGAACTTTTAAATGTTTCAAATTATTTTGTAAAATTTTTTAAATTATCATCTCGATTATTTAGCGTAACTCTTTTTTTGTTAAACTGTTAGTTTTTACTAGAAATGAGACACGTGTTAACCTAAATGCCAATAAAGCAATTTGAGAATTTTTATAAAATGCAGATGACAATCTAAAATATTTAAAAGTTCGGATAAAAAGATAATAAACGAAGGATCATAGTAACATGGCAATTTCTTTTTTTGACCCCCTCAGTTTTAAATAAATATTAATGAAAGAGTTATCAGTAAATATAATACAATATTACATGTATCGAAATTTGATTAGAGTCATTTTTTAACTACCTTTATTTATACCATAATAATCAACAAGTCATATTCAAATTTTTAATGGATCAAGTTCTTTAATTTCACGGTCGATTCTTTTATTTGAACTATGAATATTTATATTTGCATGTAATTAATTCATCGAATTTTTTAACGCAGTATAAGTTAAATTTAGACCGAATTTGGACCGTATATTACGGCCAGTTACAACACCCTTCCCAGCCCAGTATGAGTCAACCCAAACCAATTCCAATGGAACAAAAGGCCCACGCCGCCCACCAGGGTGAAACTTTGTTAAATTAATTTTTTTATTTTTTTTTTTGGTTTCTCGAAACTTATTAAATTAATTGGTTCTTAGTTCTTACACAGTTGCACTTTAATTAAATTATTTACGTTCTTACCTAATATCCTAATCATTTCTAAGTCAGTCACTTGAACACGATAACATCATGTTTGAACGACAAGCTGAACGGTTGCTCAATGTTGATCTTCCAACGTTTAAGTTGAGGTATAGCACGAGATTGTAATGCAATGAATTTAAATTTAGTAAAATGAAACAAGTTACCTTTCCTCAAATAAATTATGTGGTATTATATAGTGAATAGTGATGGTGTATGATTTGGCGGTGAGGGCTCGAGGTATGAGGAAAAGGCTTTCTCCGAGCGATATGAGTTCTTTCTTGCTAGGAAAAACACAAGTTAGAAGGCTAAATTGGGAGGATGCTCAATTTTGGCTCTCTTGACACTAAAGTCAGTAAACTTTATATTGAGATGTAAGCGACTAGAGAGAGAAAGTGATTAGAATTGTCTCTCCGTGTGATGACTGTTGTAGCTTATATATATAGGAGTAAGACAACGGTCTTCTTATAATTCATCCATCACACGTACCGGGGTTGCACTAGAGGTGTGGCCCAATGGAGGTAAGTTAGGATGAAAGCAGTTTTACGCTTGCCAAAAGATAATACTATGGTAAGTGCATAGTGCATGCATATGTACAGTTGCTTACTAAGTGTCAGATAATATATTGGGCCATCTGAGGGATGGGGGGAGGAGGGTTGTTTCGAGAGAAAGTTTGAACCTCAGGGGAGATCCCTAACGCGATAGGTGGCCGATAATAAGGCTTGTGGAGCTCGACAACCGAGGGGTGTCTTTATATTATTTGTTGTGTTTGTCAATGATGTTGGGGCTTAAAATGATGTCTCACTAAGTTTTGTATTCACGTGTCGTGCTTTCATTGGATCAGGAATACTGAATGACATCATTTTATCTGGCCACATCAAATAGTGCACAACTCCTCCTATACTTGTACGGGTCACCCTCCTATTAATCGATACATAAATCAAACCATTGGATGAGCTTTTTGGGATTTGAGTTAATCTCAAGGCCTTAACCTTGGGATTCACCATCACTTATTCAAGTGGGCTTGCATAAGGCCCAAACCAAATTTTTAGCACTCAAATAGCTATGGTAGGACCCATATTACAAACATGTGAATACAAAAATAATATGATATGAAGAAATTTTATACTAAAAATATTTCACATTAATCTATGTTACGATAAAATAATATTTGTTAACGTGACGTTCCAATTAAATCACTTCAACTAGCACTATCTTATTTTAACTACTTAGAGGAATCTATACTATAAACCTAATTAACCATTATCTAAAGTTTCAATCTTTTCCAAGAATAGCATATCGCAATTCCCAATTCCCAAACCTAAAGCAGGAATAAACTAACACTCCAATGATAATCGAAATCAACGGCTGTTCAAGTACACAGAAAAGCACCCACTCAACGCTAGATCTTCGTAAACCCTTAGGCCACCGACACCCCTGGCGTGAAAAACGCGCTATCCACAAAAATCATTAATCCCTTTCAATCCTTCCATTTCTATACTAAAAATCTGCGATCCACGTTAATCAATCAAAAGAAAATTCGAAAAGAAACAAGTCCCACCAATCTTTTCTGTATAAAAATACAATCTTGGCCTGTTTTTTCCCTCCGTAGCCAGTAAGATATATTCTTCTGTTGTCAGTCCGTTTCCCCGACCCAGATCTATCAAGTAAGCTCATTGCGCGTTAACATTGCTAATGCTGTGATAAATATCGTAATCTTGCTTGATTCCTGAATTGATTTTGTGGGTTGCTTGATTTTTCATCTCAGGTTTGGAGTACTGAAAGAAAAGAAGTCATGTCGGGCGGCGTTGATGTGCAATGTTCGAGCAATGCTGAGGTGAAGAACCCTGATTCGATTTCCAAGAATC
>JBBMKE010404214.1:0-12183 GCA_037834125.1 Lippia alba | reverse complement strand
TTGTTACACGTGGGGATATATATATATATATATATATATATATATATATATTTTATCAATTGTGTTCTCTTATATTTTTCCTTTTTCTTTTATTTATCACTTCAATATTTTTATTTTTTTTTGTTGTTGAGTCTGTCTCCTTAACCACTCGGATATATTGACATTTTTAACTTCAATATTTTTATAATTTCTCTTTTCTCCCACCACATTTTAATTTATTTTTCCTTTTTGTAATATACAAGGTTTATCTCTTTTTCTTCTCATTTATCTTCTTAAAATTTTTATTCACATATTTTTTTATCTTTTTGTTGTTGAGTCTGTCTCCTTAACCACTCGGACATATCGACATTTTTAACTTCAATATTTTTAAAATTTCTCTTTTCTCCCACCACATTTTAATTATTTTTTCTTTTTGTAATATATAAGATTTATCTCTTTTTCTTCTCATTTATCTTCTTAAAATTTTTATTCACATATTTTTTATCAAATTAAAATTTTAATATTTTTTACATATTTTATGAATATTGATCATCTCTTTAAATTTAAAATATGCAAAGTTACTAGTATATATAAAGATGAATTAGTGTAGATATAGGGTTTGGTGTTAGCCTTCCAAGTTCTCTCACGCCTTCCGCCGCCTTCTGCATTCCGCCCTTTTCTCGCCGCTCTTGCTGCTCAATCTCTCGCCCTGTTCTAGTCGCTCAATCTCATTTTCACCTCTCAATCGTCTTCACACGGCTTTCCCCGTGGGTGTGGGCTAGGAGGGAGGACGACTACTGCGTCTCTGCTTCTCTCCCGTTGTATTTTTTCTTTTCTTTTTATTGAAGATCTTGATCTTATTTCTTAACGAATCGGATTTTCGTTTTGAATAATCCGATTCAGTATCATCCAAATGCATCCGAACCCTGTAAGATCCAAATCCGGATTCGAATTTTCACTTTCATTATTGGATTCGTGTTCGAAATTTGCAAATTCGATCCGTTGAAGCCCTAAATTCTATACTAGCGTGTGACCAAACTATATCTTTTTTTCATTCGATTTTTTTTAACACATGTATATAAATTAATTATTTATTAATTAATCCTTTGTTTTTCTAACCTTATCTTTGTTCCAGTATTCTTTTTCTTTTTTTTTAAATTTTAAATATTTCCTATAAATATAAAATTAGTAAATTTATATTAATTAAATAATTTAATTTAATATATTTACACAATAATATTCTATATTTTTGCACAAGATTTGGTTTTAAATATTTTACAGTTTTTACTAGTAAAGGATTAGGAGTTAGGACTGTATGTTGTTAAACCAGATCCGATTCGGTTACTATCTGGCATCTGCGCCTCCTATAAACATAACCTGGGAATAGGATCTGTCCCAAAACATACATAATTTTTCTGCGGTCAAAATAGCTCCCGATGTCTCTCGATCCTCAGCGCCCAGATTTTCTTAGCCACCCGCCGTCGCCTGAGCCTGGTATCTCTCTCTATATTTACACTCTTAACTTATATTTTATATCGAATTCAACTATTTTGCTCTTTCACAAGAAATTTGATTTAAAAATTATTGTATAGGTTTATTAGCATATGATGTAATTAATCTCAAAATTTAATTATGAGTTCAAGCTGAATTAGATTGATTTTTATGTACATATATGTGTATGTTGTTGAACTAGCTTATCTGATTGCCAGATTGGGCTGGACTTCCGTATGTTGTTCTTGCACTCATACTGAAAAAGGTGAA
Organism: Lippia alba; assembly: GCA_037834125.1. Taxonomy (NCBI): domain Eukaryota; kingdom Viridiplantae; phylum Streptophyta; class Magnoliopsida; order Lamiales; family Verbenaceae; genus Lippia; species Lippia alba. Next base: position 10,443 of record JBBMKE010404214.1, on the reverse strand, counting down.
ACTGATAGAAGAATTTGTGGTTTTTGGTTCGGTTTGCAAATCGTGGAGGATTGTTGCCGGCAATAAGAGGCACTTAGCCCCTCAAACACCATGGCTTATGCTCCCACACGATCCGGATGATAAATATCATCGGCAAATATATAGTCTCTCCAAAGAGAATGTATCAATAAAGAATCTTTATGTTCCTGAATTGCACGATAAAAGGTGCATCGGATTGAACTACGGGTGGGTCCTCACAGTAACGCGTTTGGGCGGTGAGATGAGTTTAGTCCATCCGATTTCGCGCAGGCAGATTAAGCTTCCTCCTCATACCTCCATCGAGGGCTACAGAAGTAAACGAACTCTTCCCAGTTATATATTCTTTAGGAAAGTGGCATTGTGTGGGAACCCGTTGGAATCATCAGATTTTATGGTGATGGCCCTTCATGCAACAAGAAGATATGTTTACTATTGGAAATTTGGGTTCAAAAATTGGATTTTGGTTGTCGATTGGATCTACACGATACAGGACCTAACTTGTTATCAGAATCAATTTTATGCGGTTACGATGGATGGTAAACTTTTTGTTTTCAGAAATGATCATGGAGGATCAATTGTACCTCACTTGATTGGGAAGATACACTTCAAGACATTTCATGACTCGCTGTATATTATGGGATCAACACGTGGATTGCTGGTTGTAGCTCGAGATCGTTATGTAGATGAAGAGACAAACGAGGTTGTAGTACAACCTCGAGACTATTACGTAAATGAAGGGACAAACGAGGAAGAGGGAGAGGAAGTACATGTACAAGCCAGGGAACAAGGAGAGGAAGTACATATACAAGATGAGGAAGACTTACCGGAGGACTTACCAGATGAGAACATGGAATTGATGGATTGGAGATATGACTCGGTTAAGTTTCATGTGTTTGAATTGGATTTGATCAATGGTGGGTACATGAAGACTACAGATATGGGTGATAGAGCTATTTTTATGGGTGATAACAGCTCGATGTGTTTTGACTGCGCTTCGGAATTGCCAGGCATCAAATCAAATCATCTATATTTTACGGATGATGATCACGAGATGTATGTCTGTTTGTATGAAGGAGGTGGAAAGGACATGGGTGTTCACAGCTTGAAAGATGGCCAAATTACACAATTTAAGATTGACGAATTATCAAACCGAAGTAGAATTTGTCCCCCATTTTGGTTCATACCGTCCTTGTAATCGTTACTATTTATTTGCTTTTTATTTATTTATTTATATATCTGTTTGCTTTGAAACATGTTAAAAGAGAGGGGTTTATTATTATTTGTTTGTCATGTTAAATGCACTAGAGAACATGATGAAAGATAACGAGTCCACAAAACTCCCGGAAGTTGTCTGACATGGATGAGGAAGAGAAAGAACATGCTTCCAGAAAATTATTTAAAAAAATAAAAAATAAAAAGGGAAAACTCCCGGAAGTTGTTTGTCACCTTCTATGCTTTATTTTTGGAGCAGCTCTACAGATAGGTTTGAATAAGGCCCAACTGGTGTTTTCCTGCTTCTTGAATCTTTCGAAGAAGCAAAACATGAACTCGGACCCAAACCATGTTTTGTGCCACTCATAGAAGCATCATTTCTTTCGAAGAAGCAAAACATGAACTCGAACCCAAACCATGTTTTGTGCCACGCATGGAAGCATCATTTTCTCTAATTTGAACTGCTCTCTTTTTCACAAGTCAAAGTATCACTGCCTTTCTGAGGTTTTGGCCGATCATGCCTCTTTTTAGCCTTCGTACATGACCAGCCCCACTTTGTTCCAAATTGGTTGGAAGTATTCAGGGACAAAATAGAACCTTGATTTTGTGAGAAAGTCTTTTTTGACTGGTTTGAAACCATTTTCTGGGAGCTCTCTGCCATTAGCTGAATATCTTGAGGCAACCGATTTCCTTGTAGGAACCTGCAGCGAGGTCTCATTCTCAAGCATGTGAATCTGTAGATTTTCATATCCAACCTCACTTTCCTCCTCTTCCCCTTTCTCATCAGATACAACATTCTTTGGGATGACACTATCACTGAAAATTGCTAAAGTATAAAAATTATTTTTTCCCTTATTTCCATCCATAGTTCTGCACTTCGAGGAAGTATGAGAGCATTGGGTATCTCCCTGACCTGAAATCTGGTCATTAAAAAAAAAAAGAAAAAAAGATAAATGACTATGCCAGAAATATCAAAATAATGTATTTCTTCATGAAGATTGGAAATTACATCCTACAACTGCAATAAAGCAAAAGGTAAGGTCATGTAACATAGCATGGCACACTTTCATCAGAGAAAATTGTCAAACTTCTGAACTACATATCTATGATGCATCATATCCTAAGACTATTCGTCATACCCATGCTTCCAGCCACCGAGGGCCTTCAGCACCATCTAAGGCACAGCCTACACGAATGTCACCAATCAAAAGTTGCTTCACAACACAATCGTCAGCAGCTGGCTGTGCTAGTACTTTATAAGAAATATCCGTTTAAAGACACATCACATATTGAGATAGATTGTTTCGAAAACAAAGCAGTGAATATTCTCATAAATTATTAGACAATTTACCAGACTCTATATGCTGGAAACAATCTGCATCGATAAGTTGAAGTGCATTATTAGTCAGAGCACAGTGCAGAGATATGAGTTCACTTGCTGCAAGCAAATCATTAAGTGAGATACATATATGACATGAATTTTTCATCTGGAGCCAATCTTGCACATCTCAAAAGAAAGACATAGAACCTATCATGATAACTACGAAACTTCTCGTTTCTCGTTGCTATATCAACTCCACATAGAACGAAGCATTAAATACTACCATCACTATAATTCCACAAAACACATTTGGAATCAATCAAAAAATCGGTATATGGAACTGAAAACTTAAGCTTTAGAAACCTTGATGAATCTACCAAAACACACATTAAAACAAATAAACTGCATATACGCATAATGAAGCAACTTAAAATAGCAAGCTAACCTATTAGCATAGACTCAGAATTCAGAAACTAAGAATACGTGATGTTCACATTTGCTGAGCAATATGAAGATCATCGACCTTTCGAGTTTCGGCCCAGACTATTGGAACGAGCAATCCGATCAACACACATGCAAAACATATTACACTCTACAAAATCAAGTCTAAGATTTTCTAGTGTTTAGCTCACACCAATCAATAAAACAAATAATAAAAAGGCATATGATGGCAACAGAGCATAAGACGGCAATACTTCTCATCCTACATAATTTAAAGGTTAAAAAGAACGCCAAATATGAGATCAATTGCAATCATGGCCGAGATCGCTCAATTAATTGTTCCAAGCAATTTCAATGAAGTAGCATTTACAAAAATCATACAAATAACTGAAATAACAGTGGTATATTCTACATCATTGCATTTATATACTTTGGGTAAAGTTAAAAATTGGTGTGAATTGCATTTGGTCTAATAAAGTGCGAATAGTGCAATATGGTTTATGTTACTCCCTCAATCCGTAGAAAACATTAAGGAGGCAAAGAAGTATAATCAATCACAACGATTCTACATATAAATGCCATTGAACAAAACACAAATTCACTTTTAGACAGATGCTTAAAATGCAAGCCTGATAAAAAAAATTCCAATTACTAAATTCCCAATGCGCAGGACTACAGAATAAAAGGGAAAAAGAGTAATATAAATAGAAGAAATTGCATACCTTGCGGTTGAATCCTATCTAAACTCTCAATTTAATGAAGCCCAGCGCTTTGATAAACTCTAATAAAAATTCCCATCTAAAACCCAAACACCGTGCTTGCCAAACTTGTAAAGAAGAGAGGTCGGTGTGCTTTTATAGTGAGGGGAGAAATTTTTTGTTAACTGATGTTGATTGAGTTATTTACACCGGTGAAATGGAAAAAAAAAAAATTTGTGTTGATCTGACTCAAATCTAGTTGATCTGAGGTGGACGAACCGAGGGTCAGATTCGGGTCAATCAGTTAAGAATTTATTTACGTGAGTTCTTATCGACCTGAAAACACGAACGAACGTGAGCTAAGTACCAACTTGGAGGACTTGGGGTTTTACCCAAGTTTGACACTCTGACACTCAAGTCAGTATTGGGTAAGTGTAAAAAGAGAATAAATGCGAATAAATGCGCAATAAAGCTTACCAACTACTGTAGAAATGAGGAGTATTTATAGCCAAGGCCGATTAACACATGGGTGTGTGTACCGCGACTGTGCATTAATGGCGCTGCCAGCCATCGACCTAAATATCGGGTGGTGGATCTGGCGATCGAGAGGTCGAGTGTACCTATTTCCCCCTTTTGGGTATAGTTAGGTACATTGGCATTAAGTGCGCCGTAGTATACCTGCTACAGGGAATGAAAGGGTTGCACGTGTCTTGATAAGGGTGCTTTATGATATCTCGGTGTTTGGTGATGTATGCAATTGATCTGGAGATCGATGTCGTACCATAGGTGAGATACGCCGGATCGCGGCCATACTCGACCCATCAGTTCGAGTATGCCTGTGCCACTTATGCGCGTCGGGTCGGTCTAGTTTGACTAAGCTGACACGTGGCATTTCCGGAAGTGTGTCACGTGGCGATGTGCGAGTATGCCATGTCAGAGGCCCCCAAATTACCAGCGTGAATCTTCGCGGGGGTAATTTTCATCGATCTGGTTTTGGGAGTGCGAACTGCTGTAGCCACGTTAATCGATGTGTCAGTGCAATGATTAGGCGGGTCTTTTGAGTGAAATGAGCGGTCGCTGCATTTAATGCAATGCGACCTTTGAGGAAAAAGGTGTGCACAGGGTAATTATGGCGTCATTTCGTATTTCGAGACGTTACTTTTTTTATCCTCTATAAATAGGAGGTCCCCCATAACCCTAATTTTCACAATTTCAGACTTTTGCCATCGAACTGCTCCGATCTGCTCCTGCTTTCCCTGCTCTCATCGTCAGTTCGAGAACAACCGGAGAAAGGTAATTTCGAGTTCTTCCTACTTTCATTTCGTTATGACCAGTTCAGGTGAAATGAGAGATCCGAGCGAGGGAGGCCCAACCCCGACGAGGGGCCTTGGTTCCCTGGCTGGATCTGCTCCGATGGGTGGTCTGTCAGTAGGCGCATCTGGGATTATGACGTTGTTTTGTATTTCGAGACGTTACTTTTTTTATTCTCTATAAATAGGAGGCCCCCCGTAACCCTAATTTTCACACTTTCAGACTTTTACCGTCGAACTGCTCCGATCTGCTCCTGTTTTCCCTGCTCTCATCGTCAGTTCGAGAACAACCGGAGAAAGATAATTTCGAGTTCTTCCTACTTTCATTTCGTTATGACCAGTTCAGGTGAAAGGAGAGATCCAAGCGAGGGAGGCCCAACCCCGATGAGGGGCCTTGGTTCCCTAGCTGGATATGCTCCGACGGGTGGTCCGTCAGTAGGCGCATATGGGAATAGATGGGGTGCCGCGTCAACCTCGGGGCAAGGGGACCCCCGAGGGTTGAGGGACGAGCCGGGAACGAATCGTGGTGGGGAGGCCGTGAGGGTAGGCGAGCAAGTCGCTAATTCTCCTGAACAAACTCCTCACGTGTACCGAACTCTCACCCACGTAAGCTAACGGAAGACGAAAATTACAGGTGATGAGTTTGCTGAGGCCAAGGAATGGCTGGCCTTGAGCCCCCCGTACGTAGTTCGAAAGCCTATAGCTGGGGAGACCGTTGGGAACCCTTCGAAGCTGGGGTCGATCGGGATTTACTACCACACAGTTAAGTACGGCTTTCGGCTCCCCTTGCCCCCTGGGTTTCGCCCCACTGCTCGAGGATTTTGGGGAATTCTTTACTCTGAATTCTTCGCCAAAATCCGGCGTGGGATACTTCAACCTTCAATCCAGGCCGAACAGGAAGATGGTGTCTATCCCGTCTACCTCTCATGGGATCGATTGCAAGGCCAAAGTTTTCTTCGTCGATATCCCCATTATCCCAACGTTTAGAACTACTTAGGGGTCGGACGACCAAAAGCGCCTCCCGATGAAGTCTTTAGCCTGGCTGCACGAACACTTTCGGCTGTTGGCCCACCTCGGCCAGCTTGACTATGCGGATTTGTTGGGGCCGGGGAATCTGGTCGAAGTGGGTATTATCCACGGGGTCCGTCGGAGGAATTCCCATCTTGGTATGCAACTACTTCGACTGGATTCCCCCTCGATCCGGATCGCCTTTCTAGCTTTCTTCTTTTTATCGTTTTTGTTTTTGATATGCTTGATCTTAACCCTTGATTTATTGTTCGCAGACCTTCGAGCTTTAATAATGTCGAGGGAGGCGTTGATGAGGGCAAGGAACAAGAGGGAAGCCACCCCTGCCGACCTACAGCCTGTTGTTGGGTCAGCTCGAGACATACTCACCGAACTCCTCGACGCCCAGAAGGTCCATCAAGAGAGTTTCAGGAAGGAATTGGAGGAGTTGGAGACTGACATTGCCAAGTATAATTCGCAAGCGCCTCCAGCTCGTGGGGAGGAGTATGTCGATCTGGCAGGCTCATCGCGTAGTCTCTCGGAGCATGTCGATGATGACGCAGAAGCAGTAATTGATTTAAGTGAGCTTGACATTTATTTCGATATGAGCCATGACCCTTTTGCTCTATTTGCTCAGGAAATGCGCAGGGTGAGCAAGAGACCCCTCGAGGACCCGTCGGTGACATTAGAGGAGTCTGAAGATTCCGACGAAGAGTCTCAACTCCTGTAGTTCCCTCCGATCTCCACGCCCAATGGCCTAGTGGGCTCAAGCTGGAGAAAGAGAACGGATTGAAGAGATCTCTATCTTTTAGCAACCCGGATATCGACCTTTTTATAGCCCTCTTCAACTCTGGGTGCGTTATTGACGACCAGAAGAAGCTCTTTCATCGAACTCCAGTTCAGAAGAGGTTGAAGGAAGCTCGCGGCCTATTTTGTGTAAGAGAAACCGAGGCTTGTGCAATAACTTCAATCTCATTTTTTTTTTATTTTGAGCTGACTTCTCAACCTCGCAGGACGTCTTCCTCGTCGTTATTAACTCGATCCAAGAAGTAGAGGTCTACAAGGCTGGCAAGCAAAGGTACAAAGAGAAGTACCTGAACGCTAAGATTCAGCTTGCATCGACCGATCACAAGACCGTGCAGCGGCTGGAGAACGAGCTCAAAGTGGCGAGAGAGGAGAAGAGGACACAGGTTGAGGAGAGAAAGACCTTGAAGGCCCAGGTCGCCAGCACCGAGGAAGCGATGAAACGAGCCCAACTGCAGCACGAGGAGGCCCTTGCTAAGTTAATGGAAGAGTTCGATAGGATTCTCGAGAGTGTCGTTGCTGCTGCCGATGAGAGAGGTCGTGAGGAAGTTTTGCAGGTCTCTCGTACACAGATTGAGCAAGCTGCCGTGGGTCTGAGGAGGTGCAAACTGGAGATCGAGCGTTATGCAGTCCGGGAGTTTATGGAGGGCCTTGCATTGGAAGAGGCGAGCTTCATCGTGGGCGAGAATGATCTGGCGGAGGGGTTCCAAATTGCTGTTAATCAGATTAAAGCCCAAGACGTCTTTCCTCCGACTTTTGACTTCACCTCCCTAGGACCTTTACTGTCTGACCCAAAAGCCGTCGAAGTGCTAGATGAAGAAGAGCCTATATTGATCGAGTGGTCGACCCACAAGTATGGGCATGCCATTGAAATGGCCCGAGCTAAGAAGAAAAAGCGTCCCGCCTCGTGCGAGCTCCCTCAACCTGTTGAGGTCGAGCAATTTCTCCCTTCTGCTCGTAGCCTGGAAAAGACGAAGGCTCGATCTACTCCGGAATCAACCTCGGAGGCTGCCCAGTCTTAGTTTTCCCCTTTAATTTCTGTTATATGAACAATTTAATTGACCTTCTAGCTTGGTTGTGGCTAGGTAAATAATTTGTTACGCGTTGACAATTGTTTTGACCCATCGGGCCACATCGCGTGGTGAGCTCGATGGAAGACGTCTCGGCCCACGTCGAGTGTGAGATCGGTTGTTTTATTAATGCAGTTGGTATTTTTATCCTTTGTATATTCCAGCCTTTGTATGTTTAATTGCTTATTTGCTTTTGGATCGTTTCTTTTTGCTTTGACCTCGTCGAAATGTATGAATTAGCCGTTTGCATGTTTAGAAATCCTAGGGACTTTTAGGATCTCTTGGGTCTAAATTGACCTCATGTAGATCTATCTGCTAAGATCTGAATATCTAAATACTTAGGGATTTTTGTATCTCTTGGGTCTGAAACGACCTCAAGTAGATCTATCCACTAAGGTCTGGGAAGATCTAAATACTTAGGGATTTTTAGGATCTCTTGTGCCTGAAATGACCTCAGTAGATCTATCCGCTAAGGTGATTTTGAGGGGGGGGAGAAGGGTGCTATCCTCCCCTTCGATTCATGACCATAGGTGTAATGAGTGTGTGTGCGTGTATAATCTTAAACTGAAAACAAGTGTAGAGAACACGTACTTTTATTGAAAAGTAGGTCGAGTTTTGACTTCAAAAGTTACATGAAAGAGAAAAGAAGGCTCAAGTATAGAATTTTTTCAGGTTGTGAGCATTCCATGGTCTGGGCAGTGGTTTGCCAGCCATATCTTCCAATCTGTATGCCATATTTTTGCCAATCTCGGTTACTCTGTATGGTCCTTCCCAGTTCGGTTCGAGCTTCCTTACGTGCTATAGGACTTCGATCTTCTTTAGCATGAGGTCGCCAATTTGGAATGTTCTGGGCTTCACATGTTTGTTGTAGGACCGGGCCATGGATGTTTTGTACTGTTTGAGCTTCTGATAGGCGCGTTCTCGGCTTTCTTCGATCACGTTGAGGTCCTCAGCTTGGATTTTAGCATTCCGATTGAGCTGTATTGAGAAATGCGCGCCATTTCTGAAGGAGTTCGGAGGGGATTACGGCTTTGGAACCGTAAACCAAGGAGTATGGGGTCTGCCCAGTTGCAGTTCGCGGTGTGGTTCAATAAGCCCATAGTGCGCCGTTGAGTTCGTCTGCCCAAACACCGAGCTTAGCGTGAAGGCGGGTCTTGAGGTTTTGGATAATAATTCTATTTGTGACTTCGGCCTGCCCGTTTGTTTGTGGGTGGCCGACCGTAGTGAATCTGAGGTCGATCCCGAGATTTTGACAACAACTCTTAGTATTTCCAAATCGAAATTGAGGTCCATTAAATGAGAACCCTCGGAACCCTAAAACGGCAGATTATATTCTTCCAAAGGAAATTTTGTGTCACTCAATCAGTTATTTTGGGGACTGCCTCGGCCTCAACCCACTTCGAGAAGTACTCGACGCATACTATGGCGAACCGTTTCTGCCTGGGTGCAAGAGCGAACTGCCCGATGATATCGATCCCCCACTGGTCGAAGGGCCAGCACACGTCGATTGGTATCATGGACACCTGTTGTGTATGGATGAAGTTGCCATGTCTCTGGCACTTGGGGCATTTTCGCGAGTGGAGCTTTGCATCCCACACCATGGTTGGCCAGAAATATCCGCTTCTTAAGATTTTTCTAGCTAGAGCTCGACCTCCTGAGTGGTTTTTGCAGCACCCCTCGTGAACTTCTTCTAAGACATCTTCGGCTTGTTCAAGTCGTAAGCACCTCAGCGGCGGCCCCGTGAATGACTTCTTGAACAGTCAACCTTCGCGATCCAAGATGTACAACAGAGATTGATACTTAAGCCTCCGAGCTTCAGTTCAATTCTGTGGCAATGTTCCGTCTTTGAGATAAGCGACCAGATCATCCATCTAGCAAGGCGCCAGCGGATCGACGGTGGCCGTATCGATCTTTTCCTCATCAATTACTCATCCTTCCGACACCGTGAAAGTGATGGTGGCGTCTTTTGTTCCTTGCAATCCGTTCGCCAGCTTGGAGAGGGCGTCAGCTCGATTGTTTTCCTCGTGAGGGAGTTGTTCGATCTTGAACTTTTTCAGTATTGAGGCCAACTCTTTTACTATCCTCAGGTAGGCTGCCATGGATTCTTCTCTCGCCTCGTACGTACCATTAACCTGCCCCATGACGAGCTGGGAGTCGGTTACGACGGCGAGTTTATCGATCTTATTTTCTGTGACGTACCTCAATCCGACTACGAGGGCTTCGTACTCTGCCTCGTTATTGGTCACTCTGAAATTAAGTTTGATAGAGAAATCGAGTTGGAGTCCATCTGAGCTTGTTAAGGATATGCCCACTCCCCCTCCTTGAGAGGTCGATGAGCCATCCATGTACATTGTCCAGCTTGGCGAGGTAGGAACGATCTCCCTTGAACTGGTGTCCTTTTTTACTAAAAAGTCAGCTAGAACTTGGGCTTGCTGGGCAGCTTGAGGCTGAAAAGTGATGTCGTGTTGGCTTAGCTCGACTGCCCACTTCATCATCCGACCGGACACGTCGGGTTTGGACAGGACTTGTCTCAGAGGCTGATCGGTGAGAACGATTATTGGATG
>JBBMKE010404194.1:0-12184 GCA_037834125.1 Lippia alba | reverse complement strand
AGAACGAGCTCTGCCCCGCTATGAGGATCTACTGCAAAGAACGAGCTGCCATGCTATGAGGATCTTGTAGATTTACCACCTCTTTTCTGTGATTTTAACTTTTATTAGAGCTTCTTTCGCCTTTATAAGTCTTGTAGTCGGACTTCTTCGTTTATGTACATTTTATATAGTGTCAACTGTTAACCGATGTGGGATTCTGTGGGACTAGTTTTATGGTAGTTTTATGGTAATTTTATCGCAAGTTTTGCTCTTTTTCTTTTGTTTGTGTAGCTTGATTTTTAAGCAAGAATGTGTGTATGTGTGTGTCTTCTGTGATCTGACATCTGAGGGTCATTCTTAAATTCTTGGGGATTTTACCTTTCTAAAATTGGTGCTTTTTTGTTGGTGTATTTCACTTATGGCGTAGTTTTGAAATGCCTTTTAACTTCCTTAGTTTTTTTTGTTTTTTTTTTTAAAAAAATTAAAAAATACAACTACTACTGGCTATTCCACTTGAAATTTTGCTATTTATCTCACCTGCCTATTCCATCCGTTTTTTTAAAAAAAATTTGCGAATGAACAATGGAGCCGATTTTTCAACAATCGGTTTTATTTAAACAAATTCTGAATTCAAGTTTCATACAAATTTTGAATTCAAGTTTCATACAATCGTGCACCGTCATAGTTAATGATAAAAAGCATTTCATTAAAATCTTTTTAACCTCGAACTTTTTATACTCTCAATATTGCAAAGAGCCGTCAAGGGAAAGAGAGAAGAAATTGTTTGCATGGGGAGAAGGTTTTGGAAAAAACTAATAAAAGAAATATTTTTAACCTCAAAGTCTTCATACTTTTTCCATGATAGAGAGTCTTTAAAGGGAAAAGAAAAGCGATTGTGCGATTTTGCATAAGAAAAGGCAGGGAGATAAGGTTTTGGAAAAGAAAACTAAAAGCAAAATACAAAAGAAAATGCGTGGAGAGAAGATTTTTGCAAAATTTCGAAAATTTTAATTTCTTAAAAAATTAAAATACACCACCACCACATCTTAAGAAATTAACGCAAAAATATACATCACCGCACCTTAAGAAATTAAACTTTTTGAAGAAGGGAGGAACAACTAACCGAATATGCAATTCTTCACTAGAGTTGGAAAACCTTCTCTAAGCACCTTTTCTTGTGCAAAATACACAATTTCTTTTCTTTTCTCAAACGGTCTCTGTAAGGGTTAAAACGCAATGATGAGAAGAGGTGAAAAGAGTTTGGAGTTAAAAGGATTCTAATGAAGTCACTTTTCGGCTATGATGCATGAACACGGACACGGTGACACAGACACGACACCACACGGATACGGCGACGCGGATTTTTTTTTTAATTTCCCACGTGAGGAGTGTCGGACACCGTGTCCGACACGAAACGACACAGCAAAATGATATTTTTAGAAGTGTCGGTGCATTAGAGCTTTTCGGTTTCATAAACTATAAGTTGGTAAAAAAAATAACAGTGAAAAGAGTTTGAGGTTAAAAGGATTCTGATGAGAAGAGGTTGGAATTAAAAGGATTCTAATGAAGTCATTTTTCGGTTTCATAAACTATAGATTGGTAAAAACTGACAGTGAAAAGAGTTTGAGGTTAAAAGGATTCTATTGAAGCCAGTTTTTGGTTTAATAAACTATAGGTTGGTCAAAAATGACAATGAGAAGAATTTGAAGTTAAAAAATTCTATAGAAGCCATTTTTCAGTTTCATAAACTACAGATTGGTAAAAAATGACCGTCTTAAAAAACATGCACAACAATTTTTGAAAACGTACACAACAGTTCATATTCTAATTTTTTTTAATGAAACTAATTTTTCCACAAAATTTACAAAATAGAAAATTCCTAGTGGTTTTTGATGGAACCTACTCTCATAATAGCAGCACAAAGCGGTTTGATTAAAAGTGAAAAAAAAAAACTGTAATACTTTTCAAAAATTACAACATAATTAAAATGTAAAGAAAAAAATGCACCAACTTTCGAAAATCCCCTTAACTCTCTATCGAGGAAGAACCGACTAAGCTTGGGATACAAATGAATCAAACTTGTTTGTGAGTTCGTCAATAAAAGTTCAAGCTCAAATTTGAAGAAAACTAGTTGTTGACTCCGACTTGATCCGTGTTTTTTCCAAGTCGATTCCAAACCCAATTCGAGCTCTTTCTTGTAACTAGATACTAAGAAATTAAAGACGAGTGTGTAGGTACTGTGTTAAGGATGCAAACAAATCAAAATTTACTTACGAAGCCCAAAGAATGGGGTAAATAAAATCTCAAGTTCATGAGACAAAAATATACATCACCACACCTTAAGAAATTAACACAAAAATATATACCACGGCACCTTAAGAAATTAAAATTTTTGAAGAAGGGACGAACAACTAACCGAGTGCAATTTTTCACTAGAGTTGGAAGCAATTCTTCACTAGAATTGGAAACCTTTCCCAAGCACCTTTGCTTGTTCAAAATCACACATAATTTCTCTTCTTTTATCCTCAAAGGATCTCCCTAGTGCAAAGAGTCTGAAGTATTTTGGATTAAAAGGCTGTAATAAATAGAGTGAGAAGAGTTTGAGATTGAAAGAATTTTAATGAAGCTGCTTTTAGGTTTCATAAACTGCTCGGTCCTTGAAAACGTGCACAACAGTTTTTAAAAACGCATGCACAGTTGTATGAGACTTTGATTCTATTTTTAAAAAATGGAATTGAATTGTATGAGACTTGGATATCATTTTTTTCAAATAAAACTAATTATTTAGAGAACTCCATTATTCATTGCACAAAATTTACAATGGATTCCATTTTTTAAAAATGAAAAAAACTCCATTTTTCATTGCACAAAATTTACAAAATAGAAAATTCCGAGTGATTTTTTATGAAATTCTACTCTAACAAAATCGAGACCAAAACCATTTGATTAAAAGTGGGGAAAAAAACATGCTTTTCAAAATTACAATATAAAACCCAAATACTTTTCAAAATTACAACATAATGAAAATATAAAGAAAAAAGTAAACAAATTTTCAAAATTCCCTTAACTCTAGAACGAGGAAGAACCAAACACTAGGCTAGAGATACAAATGAATCAAGCTTGCTTATGAGCTTAGCGAGTCAATCAAATAAAGGTTCGAGCTTAAATTTAAAGAAATTGAGTGTCAGTTAACCCTGACTCGATCTTTGCTTTCCTCAAATCGAATTTAAACTCATATCAAGCCCTTTCTTATGACTAGGCACTATAAAATAACAAGTGTGTAGGCATTGTCTTAGGGATGCAAACGAATCAAAATTTGATTACGAGCCAAACAAATCGAACCAACAAAATCTCAAATTCATATTCGAAGAAAATTGAGTTCGAGCTAAGCCCTAACTCAATCTATGTTCTTCTCAAGTTGACCTCGAGCATAACCCGAACCCAGCCATTTCTTGTGGCTAGACACTAAAAAGATTAAAGTTGTTCCCGAAAAAGTTAAAAATAATTGAATTAGGAGTAGCCAAGTATATACTATTCAGTAATCCAGCTACTTATTATTGGCTAACATCAGAAATAGTTCTCCAGTCTTCATTATCATATTGGGCCAAAATAGATATATTAACACGTTTGCATGTTTTACGCATTATAGGAATTGGAGAAGGCGTTAACTACAATACCACCCCCGGAGCCAAAGTACCAACTGCGAAGAACGAGCTCTGCCCCGCTATGAGGATCTACTGCAAAGAACGAGCTGCCATGCTATGAGGATCTTGTAGATTTACCGCCTCTTTTCTGTGATTTTAACTTTTATTAGAGCTTCTTTTGCCTTTATAAGTCTTGTAGTCGGACTTCTTCGTGTATGTACATTTTATATAGGTGTCAACTGTTAACCGTTGTGGGATTCTGTGGGACTAGTTTTATGGTAATTTTATCATAAGTTTTGCTCTTTTTCTTTTGTTTATGTAGCTTGATTTTTAAGCATGAATGTGTGTATGTGTGTGTCTTCTGCGATCTCACATCTGAGGGTCATTCTTAAATTCTTGGGGATTTTCTAAAATTGGTGCATTTTTTTTTCGAGTATTTCACTTATGGCGTAGTTTTGAAAGGCCTTTTAACTTCGTTAGTTTTTTCGTTTTTTGTTTTTTAAGAAAAAATTAAAAATACAACAACTATTGACTATTCCACTCGAAATTTTCTATTTATCTCACCTCTCTATTCCATCCGAAATTTTTTATTTTTTAAAAATTTGCGAATGAACAATGGAGCCGATTTTTCAACAATCGGTTTTATTTAAACAAATTTTGAATTCAAGTTTCATACAATCGTGCACCATCATAGTTAATGATAAAATGCACTACATTAAAATCTTTTTAACCTGGAACTTTTTATACTCTCCATATTGCAAAGAGCCTTTAAGGGAAAGAGAAAAGAAATTGTTTGCAATTTGCATGGGCCATATATGGAGAGAAGGTTTTGGAAAGAAATAATAAAAGAAATATTTTTAACCTCAACTCTTCGTACTTTTTCCATGAAAGAGAGTCTTTAAAGGGAAAAGAAAAGAGATTGTGCGATTTTGCATAAGAAAAGCCAGGGAGATAAGGTTTTGGAAAAGAAAACTAAAAGAAATTGTAGGCAAAATACAGAAAAAAAAATGCGTGGAGAGAAGTTTTTTGCAAAATTTCGAAAATTTTAATTTCTTAAAAAATTAGAATACACCACCACACAAAAATATACATCACCACACCTTAAGAAATTAACACAAAAATATACACCACAGCACCTTAAGAAATTAAAATTTTTGAAGAAGGAAGGAACAACTAACCGAATATTATGCAATTCTTCACTAGAGTTAGAAAACCTTCTCTAAGCATCTTTTCTTGTGCAAAATCATACACAATTTATTTTCTTTTCTCCTCAAACGGTCTCTCGGTAAGGAGTGAGAAGAGGTGAGAAGAGTTTGGGGTTAAAAGGATTCTAATGAAGTCATTTTTCGATTTCATAAACTATAAATTGGTAAAAAATGACAGTGAGAAGAGTTTGAGGTTAAAAAGATTCTATTGAAGCCAGTTTTCGGTTTTATAAATTATAGGTTGGTCAAAAATGACAATGAGAAGAATTTGAAGTTAAAAGAATTCTATTGAAACCATTTTTCAGTTTCATAAACTATGCAATTCTTCACTAGAGTTGGAAAACCTTCTCTAAGCATCTTTTCTTGTGCAAAATCACACATAATTACTTTTCTTTTCTCTTCAAAGGATCTCCATAGTACAAAGAGTCTAAAGAATTTTGGATTAAAAGGTTTAAAAGGCTAGTGAGAAGAATTTGGTATTAAAAGGAGGTGCAAAATCACACATAATTTCTTTTCTTTTCTCCTCAGAGAGTGAGAAGAGTTTGGGATTAAAAGGTAATAAATAAAGAGAGTGGGAAGAGTTTGAGGTTAAAATGGTTCTAATAAAACAGCTTTTTGGAACGGTAGACATGTTAAAAATATCAGTTCTTGAAAACCTACACAACAGTTCTGCAAACAGTACACACACTTGTATGAGACTTGGATTCTACTTTTCTTTTTAAATGAAACTGAATAGATTTGGATTCCATTTTTTTTAAAAAATAAAACTAATTATTCAGAAAACACCATTGTTCGTTTCACAAAATTTACATTGAATTCCATTTTTTTAAATGAAAAAAACTCCATTGTTCATTGCACAAAATTTACAAAATAGAAAATTCCGAGTGATTTTTTATAAAACCTACTCGAGCAAAAGCAACACAAAAACCATTTGATTAAAAGTGAAAAAAGAAAAACTAAAATACTTTTCAAAATTACAACATGACTAAAATATAAAGAAAAAAATGCAATAATTTTTTGAAAATCTCCTCAACTCTCGAACGAGGAAGAACCAAACACTAGGTTGGGGATACAGGAGAAAACAACGCATGCTGGATTTCGTAGACGAAAGCACACACGCAGAATCAATTTTCATACTATTCACTTCCATTCCCGAAAAAGTTAAAAATAATTGAATTAGGAGTAGCTAAGTATATACTACACAGTAATCCAGCTACTTATTATTGATTGACATCAGAAATAGTTCTTCAGTCTTCATTATCATATTGAGCCAAGTAGATATTTCTTTTTGTCTAATTATAGTCAGCATCGAGCTGATATTCGGAATTTTAGTTACCAGCTCATGCAAATATTAATACTTTTGCATGTTTTACTCATTATAGGAATTGGAGAAGTCGTTACCTACGATACCAATATTGATTTTAGTTCGTGTATTTCATTTATGGTGCAGTTTCAAAAAGCCTTTTAACTTCCTTAGTCGTTATTATTATTATTTTTTTCCCTTCTGTCTTTTGTAAAAGGAGGTTTCATTAAAAATACAACTACTGACTATTCCACTCTAAAATTTTCTATTTATCTCACCTGTCTATTCCATCCCAAATTTTCTATTTTTTAAAATGTGTGGATGAACAAATGGAGCCGGTTTTTCAATAATCAGTTTCATTTAAAAAAATTTTGGATTCAAGTTACATATATTTTTTTTGGTACATAAACTGTGGTGCAAAAGAAAACCACGCCTACTCTAACTCTTCCTGGGGATAATCCCAGATGCACATCTCAGCTCCCATGTGCTGCCCCAACTTCGCGAGACTGTCAGCTATCACGTTTCCTTCTTTGTGAATATGTTGCAACGTACAGTTCCAAGGCTTATGAAGAAGCTCTCTGCAGTCTTCAATCAATAAACCTAGTGGGTGCTCTTCGGAGTTTGCTTTGTTTATAAGATCAACTACCACCTTCGAGTCGCATTCCACCTCAATGCTACCAAACCTCCGTTCCCATGCCATTTTGAGACCCTCCCTAAGTCCCATGAGTTCTGCAATCACAATGTCCGGGGTCCGGACCTTCATTGCGAAACCAATTAGCCATTTCCCTTCTTCGGCATCTCTGACAACCCCTCCTGCACTTTCATAGTTGATGATAGGCTTTTATGAAAAAACACTTCATTAATCCTTTTAACCGCAAACTTTTATACTTTGCATATAGCAAAGAGGGGAAAAAAAAGAAGAAATTAATGGGATTTTATAAATAAGAAATCCTTTTAATCTCAAACTCTCTATACCCTCCCTATCACATAGAACCTTTACGGGGAAAAGAAAAGAAATTGTGCAAAATATAGAAGAGAATTCGTGGAGAGAAGGTTTTTGCAAGATTGAATAATATTGTTAGTTGCTATCAATATAATTTAGAGTTATTTACACCATAACTCCTGTGCTAGGTGAAATGAGCACAAAAAATCCTGTGTTATAAAAATTAACATAGGGAACCCTGTGTTTTCAAAATATTTACATGTAGAACCCTGAAAATTTATGATATTGATAGAACACTAATTTTATCTATTTATTGGATGCGAAATAACACAGGGTTTTTTTGTACTCATTTCATCTAACACAGGGGGTATGGTATAAATAACTCTTATAAATAATGATTAAAATAGCATATAATCAATTAAAAATGAGAGATAACTTTAGCCCTCTTGGACTTGGTATTATTTATGACGGTTAGTTGAGTGTTGTTAATTGGGTTTTTTTGTACTCATTTCATCTAACACATGGGGTATTATTTTCAATTTTTATGAGTTTTAGATATTAATTAAATATAAAGATAAACAAAATAAGACTTTTATAAAATTTCATGTAATTTTCTCATGCCTCTTTCACGTGGTTGTATCGAAACCTTCCTCATCTGAGGTTTGATACGACTCATTTTCTCAAACCTTGGCTTCGATACAACTTTTCTGGAAGGAGGAGATTATTATTTTGTTGGGGAGAGAGAATTTTAGAAGGAGAGCTTAAGAACTTTTGTTATGAGGAGGAGAGGAGAGAAAGGCTGGAGAGAATTTTTGTAGAACACGAGAACTTTTTATTATTAAAATCTCTCTCTCTCTCTCTTTTTTTTTTTGCTTTTACTTTTCCTTTATGAAACCGGAAGACCGTGTGAGGTTTTAAGTCGAGGACCCCCTCATTATTGAGCGAACTCAGAAAAAACAGGCAATCCATCAAGCAGAGCGCATACGCAAAAATGCCCGTCAAAATAATGAGGCAAGAGCAACATCGGGCAAGAACTAAACCAAGAGAATCTAAGGCCGACTGCCCCATACGAGGGCAAATCGAGACCTCTCACAGCTACGACAACTGAACTAACAGCTAAGCTACAAGCCATGAAAACCGAGTAAATTATTAGATACTTTGTAAGATTCAGACTAACAGACATTAATGGCTTTTTCCCAATTCAGGCTAACTTAATAGATTTGCTACTTAAAATCCCGTTTGAACTAGCAATTTACTGAGATACTTATTAGGAGTTGAGGAGGAGAGGCAAATGAGGCGAGAAGAGATTTTGTCAACGAGGTTGGCTGACTTTAAGAAATATTTTTTCAATAATTTAATTTAGTTTTAAAATATTCACCTCTTTGGCCAACACCATTATAACATTATATCATTGTGTTCGTTTATGACCAAAAAAATAATGGTCTTTAACATGGTGAAAATAAATTTCTATTTACCAATAATGTCATCGGAGTAGATTATCGTGTGTGTGTATATATATATATATATTGAAAAGGAAAGGGCTCGCCCCTGATGGGGTTCAGTGTGGCCCAAAAAAAAAAAAAGGATAGGAAAGGAAAGGAAAGGGCTCCAGTTCCACCATGAAGTTTTTTACCGAAAAGATGAAACATTCTCATTGATTGCAATGTAAAATCTATTTTGATTGTGTTTAGCGTATGCGTATATTGTGATTATTATCTAGTCAAATTTAAACTTGTTTAGATTAAAAAAATCCTTCGAAGTCGTTTACTTTTACTTAATGTGACAGATGAAATTAATTAATTCCCAAAATGTATCGTTTATTTTTCTATCAAAATCTCTTTGGCTCGTAGATAGAACAGTTTTTGTGAGTTTTCTCAAATATGGCAAAATGCCGTGTTTGAGAAATCATGATTTTTAGCGGCGTGACGTATTTACTTTTTCACCAAAATCTTCAATTTATTTACAAATTTCTACCATTATTATTTTTTTTAAAAAATAAAATAAAATAACTTCCTCTCTTCACTCATTTTCTCACGTTAACCAAGACGTTTGAGTATGAAACCATATAGAGAGGATTATTATTATTATCCCATTAGATATCTAGAAATTGTTTAGGCCTTGATTCTCACGCTTAAATGCAATCTCCTCGAATATAAAGAAATGAGTATTATTTTTGAACGACTCTACTTATCTCAAATAATTAATTATCTTTTTTTTATCTCACAAATAATTGATTATCTTCTTTTATAAATAGTGATTTATATAGCCTAGAACTCTAATTATTTAAGATTATCATATAAACTTCAATGAATTTAGAACTTTAAAAATATATATATATTTGGATTTTCATAAAATTTATCAAACTTGTCAACAAAATGGTTTCGTGATTGGGTCCTTCTTTTGAATTGTGAGATTCAGTTGGGCCTTGGGCCAACTCCGTTCAATTAGGCCAGTGTCCCTTTTGATTTTCACGGCCCTTTGTTTCTTGAATTCTTTTATTTTGAATAATAAACAACATTTATTGTTCGAATCATTGAAGATTCTCTCATGTTCGGCCCTTTGTTCGTCAAAAGACAAGTTTGTCTTGAACTTTATTGATTTTTTTTTTAGATTTAATACATTTTCTCCTCGATTTATGAATATAATTTGTATTTTAAAGATATTAACAAAAAAATTAATTGTCCATCATATATCATTTTTAAAGGATACTATAGATACCTTTTATATTGTCTTGAACTTGCACTTGTTTGATCGGAAGTGTTTGATCGGAAGTTTTTATAAATATTTTAGTCTTGTATGTACATTGAATATTTTGGAGCGTAGAATATGACCTCAAGAATCTCAACCATTGGGATCAAATGTAACTCATCTCATATGTTCATTTTTAAATCGAACCCAATATTAGGGGAGTCTTTTGTTTCTAAGTTCTAACCTATCACACATTGATTTGTTCATTTTTAAATTAAATCCCATACATCTTGTCCTTCTAAGAGAGTTTTCTTTCTAATACTGCAATTACCATAATTATTTTTGTTGATCATAGTAATTTGAAAGTGGATCGTTCCACCATCACTCATTTTCTCTAATTTAGCTTCTCCAACCTTAGCTCTGAATTTTTGTAGAAGAGAAGAAATTTTTATTACTTAGAACTCTTTTATTTAAAAAAAAAGAACTCTTTTATTTTTAAAGGGGTTACAAATGAGAGCAACACCTTCGATCATACTAGTTGTAAGAGAATTCTAGTGACTATATTAATTACCTAACTAAACTCGTAACCGCTTAATTTACTTGTTATGCAAGCATCTACACTAATCACTTTTCTAGCATATTCTATTAACTTAATACTGTCTATTACGTCACGCAACAGGCGGATCATTGCCAAGTTGATGATTGACTGAATTGATATCCATTTTTTTGTTTTGAGAAATTGAACCTGCTGTTGGCTTAATGTTTGCTTCAACACATGGTCGTATTGCTTTCGTTGCTTATAGTTTCTTGTATTCCTAAGTTTAAATTATATTATAGGGTTATTGATTTAAGAAATCATAAAATAATATATATTATTTTTTATTATGCATATAATTGTCAAAATAAATATATAATGTCTAAATAATATTATTTTCCTTAACATATGAATAAATAAACAATAAGGCTACTATGCATGTTCAATATAGTAATTTATAGAAGTTTTTATTAAAATAGATAATATATACAGAGAAGTTCAATATATATGTGTTATTTGGTTTTACGTTCATAATTATCAAACTGAATATATAATAGCTAATTAATAACATTGTCCCCAACATAAAAATAAAAAATTACCAAAATGTACAATAAGACTAGTATAACATTCATTATATTATTATAAAAAATCGAACTATTTTATGTTGAAATGATATCACTTTTCTAACAGAAAACATTCCAATTTTTCCTTCCAAAATGAGTCCTAATGACAAAAAAAGGCAAACATATTGAAAACATTAACTAAAGGATGTATTTGCCTACTTTTTTTTTACTCTAATAGGAGGAAATTTAGATCTATAATTTTTATGAGGAATTTTTTCAAGAAAATATTATTTTTCATCCTTTAAAAAATTATTTTTCGATTTTGGTCATAAACTTTTAACTTTTCCCACAATGCATCCTTTTTTATTCGATTTATTTTTTAATTTTAGTGCACCGCATAGCAGAAATTTGGGGAATTTTCCTCCAATCTGAGTTAAACATATGACGTAGATTATTAATGTTTAAAAAAATAAAAAATATCACATAATTACATAACTATTCTTATTTAACAAAATACCACTCTATTATAACTTTTTTTTCCTTCTAATTTTACCCCAACTTCATGTCTCACACTACAAGAAAACAAGCAATTTTCGAGGGAATTTTCTGAGGGAAAAATTCCCTCGGAAATTCCGAGGGAAAGTTTCCCACAGAAAATTCCGAGGGACTTCCGAGGGAATTCGCCAAATTATTTTTCGAGGGAAAATTCCCTCAGAAATCCCTCGGAAATTTTAGCGCCAAGGTTAGCCGCCAAGTTTTCCGAGGGATTTCCGAGGGAATATTCCCTCAGAAAATTAAAACTTATTTAATTTTTAAATTAAAATTATTTTTCGAGGGATTTCCGAGGGAAAAATTTCCTCGAAAAATGAAAACTTATTTAATTTTTAAATTAAAATTAGTTTCCGAGGAATTTCCGAGGGAAAAATTCCCTCGGAAATGTTCTAATATTAAATCTTGAACTTTCCGAGGGAATTATTCCCTCGGAAATGCCTACATATTTAAATCTTGAATTTTCCGAGGGAATTTTCCATCGAAATTCCCTCGGAAAATTAAAATTTAATTAATTCTTATATAAAATTTCATGTTATTAAATTGATATTTTAAAGTATGATTTTATATTTTAATGTATATTTTATTTAATGGAAATTCCGAGGGAATTCCGAGGGATTTCCGAGGGAAAATGGAATTCCCTCGGAATTTGTCTTAGCTATTTTTAATATATGGACTATGTAACGATTTGTTGAATTTAATTACAATCCATGATAACTATATGTATTATTAGTGAATTTAATAACTTAATGGTAGTTATTATAATAATAATTTG
>JBBMKE010404175.1:0-12187 GCA_037834125.1 Lippia alba | reverse complement strand
AGTGTGATGAATATATATAACTCTCCAAATATGTAGTATAAATATGGTATAATGTAGTCATATTGAAATTATCCAAATATGTAGTATAAATATGGTATTATGTAGTATCTATATCCTATAATGTCGTATAATGTTAGCAATATAAGTGTGATGAATATATCTAACTCTCCAAATATGTAGTATAAATATGGTATAACACTCATAGAGGGGTGAACGACGACTCTGTTTGTCGTGCTCTTTTTGAAGAAACGGACCTGTGCCCACTGGTTAAGTGTCACATGGGGAATATTTTTTGTTTTCCTATAGACGACGTCAAGCCCAAACACTTAAAAATTAATTTCTCTTTTCTCAAGTTCTTATCGAAGTAAGCTAAAGTTTGGTGCGATTAATCAGGAGAACCTCGGGACTTAAAGTTTTAGTTATGCACGTTACATTTTCTTGTTATAATTTGAGATCTTCTATCCGATTTGTTACAATCATACCAATTATCTGGTATCTTTCTTAGTCATTTTTCTTACACAACACTTCTTTTTCCTTCTTAGTTATTTTTCTTGCACAACACTTCTTCAGATTTCCTTCTTAGCTATTTTTTCTTGCACAACACTTCTTCATATTTCCTTAGTTATTTTTTCTTGCACAACACGTCTTCAGATTTCCTTCTTCTCCACAGTCTCCTTACACAACACTTCTTCAGATTTCCTTCTTAGTTATTTTTTCTTGCACGACACTTGTTCAGATTTCCTTCTTCTCCACAGTCTCCTTACTCCTTACACAACACTTCTTCAGATTTCCTTCTTAGTTATTTTTTCTTGCACAACACTTCTTCAGATTTCCTTCTTCTCCACAGTCTCCGGATCAAGATTTCCTTCTTCTCCACAGTCTCCCCATCAACTCGCTATCGTTATGTTCTCTCATGTTCTCATCTAACTCATCTGTTCGGCCGTTCTCCTGACGAACTCATCTGTTCGCGTGTTCTTCTAACGACTTCATCCGTTCGCCTATTCTCTAGACGAACTTATTTGTTCGGGTGTTCTAGCAACATCATCTATTATTCAGACGAACTTATCCTAACAACCTCATATGTTCTCCTGATATTGTCAATTTAGTGGCTTGGGTCATTAAACATTATCCTCATATTTGGTTGAACTTGGGTTAGATGGGTAGGTCCCCAACAGTTGTATTGGTATATATGTTGCATTTTAGTGATGGCAAAGCTTTGTCAACAGGGGTTCTCATTGCCTCATCATCTTTGTACTTGTGTATCATTGATCCTTTTAGTTTTTGATGGGCACTGAATCTAACAAAAACTAAATCTTAACCTACCCAATAAACACATCTTTGTACTTGTGTCTGTATTTCGTTTATCATTGATCCTTTTAGTTTTTGATGGGCACTGAAACTACAAAACTAAATCTTAACCTACCCAATAAACACAACTTATGCATAATGGTAAGTAGGTCAATTTCACAGAGATTGATTAGAAAGAAATAATATATTTGTCCAATTAAGCGAATTACTCAAAAGCACGAAATAAGGAGGTTTCAAGAGTTTACTACAATTAACTAAAAAAATAAACTAAACTAAAAGGAATAAAGCACAACTTTTGCATAATGGTAAATAGGTCGATTTCACAGAGATTGATTAGAAAGAAATAATATATTTGTCCAATTGAGCGAATTACTCAAAAGCAACAAATAAGGAGGTTTCAAGAGTTGACTACAATTAACTTAAAAATAAACTTATGCGTTCAAAAAAAATGAATTACTCTGTTTGTACGGGGATGTTGAATTACGAATATTAAAGTATCTGAAATAACGATTAAAGGTGGAAACCTGCAAAAAAATGATTGACAGAGGAAAAAGCTTGTAGAATGGAGATTAATAGATGATCGGCAGAAAAACTATGAAAATAATTATGAGGTTATGAGAAAATTAGATTTATCGTTTTCAAATAGATTTTGGAAAATATGCAAATTTCTGAGAGAATTAAGAGAGAGAGAGGAGAGAGAGTTGAGAGAGAAAGAGAGAGAGAGAGAAGAGATACGTTGATTGTGTTTTTTCTACAAAGTTATTTCTCTAGTTAAAGATAAATCTAGGTTTTTTAATTGGTTGGGACTCCTCCTACTTTTAGGGAGTTGGGTAGATATAGGGAAAGTGGGACAAGAGATATTTTGTCTCCTTGTTCAGATCAAGTTATTTAAATTAACAGAAGTGGATTTTCTAATGTGCTGGAATTTGCCAAAATTCAAGGGCTTGGACTTGGTAAAAAAATTGTTCCCTTTAGATACTTTGCATTTTTTAGGTAAGAAGTGACTTAGGTTGCGTTCTTCCATGTGCTCCTCCCTAAGCTGCGATCCTCCCTGAAATGCGTTCCTCAGGAATCCACTTGAGATGCCTTTTTCCGGGGATCCACTTGTCCATGGATTTTTGTATGTATGAGTTTTCTTGTTGGGCTCGATCTTGTGGGTTGACCTAATCTTTCCTCATCGTGATCCTCTTGGTCGTCCAATTGGTCGTAAATGGGCCGCGATATAGGTGTGTTGAAAATAGGATGCATCAAAACTAAACTAAAGGAATAAAAAATTAAGTTCTAAGGACTAAAATTCATTAAAGAATAATAAACTCAAATAAATATCTAGTTGGAATATTCAATAATAATAATATAGCTTCAGATTGTGTATAGTCGCAACTCGCAAATACCTCCAACTCTCTCGTTCCTTCAAAAGATTCTCTTAAATTATACCCTAATTAAGACTCTCTTAAATTATTCGCTGATTAATTAATAACTCCTTTCGAGACTCTCTCCATAATTCAATTAATTAACCACATTAACACGAAAAAAAATATATCAATCCTAACCAGCTAAACATAACACCTTCTTCTAATTAGACTATAATTCCGTTAACATAATAAGATACCATCAATATCCTAGTGTTAGTGGTCACAAAATATTACATACCAAATTATTATCATCCAGTATAATGAATGACCTTTTTTTTTTTCCGCGAAAACCAGGCCAAGATGACCCATCGGGTTTTCAATATGGCCCTGACCTCAATTTATTAAGCCCCTCACAGCGGGAAATTAGGAAAATACATCCCTAACAGTATCAGTATCATCAGCGTATAAGAAAACAAATTGGAACCCAAGTTTGGGCCCAAGAAGAAAGCAAGAAAAACACCCAGAAAAAATAAATCAACCCTTCAAACAGGCTGAGGCTTGGTCAGCCTCAAAGCCGGCCGAGAGTGAGGAGAGGCCTGGGCTCCTGTCAAAGCGAGTGCGGCCCAGGACTGCCCCATTAGCTCCATGCCTCAGCCCAAGATTTTGGCCCACATGGAAACTACCAAAAGAACAAAGCCCATCAGAGGTAAAGGCCATCCCACTAATGACCATAAGCCTAAAGCATAAAGAATTAAAATAAGTTCAAATGGCCCAAAGGCTATCAACACAGCAGGGACGACTACCATATCGAATGATTTAATACATATTAATTAATTGTTCAATTAGACTGGATCAAAAAATTAAACAATATACAAATAAAACAGAGAAAATATTTATATTATAAATCGAAATTATCCATGGAACTGATGGAAGGAAGGTGGAGGCATAAAGGTCTTGGGGGTTGCGTGCACAAGCATGGGAGATTGGCAAGAGGAACTATGGGTTTGGAATTAAAAATTGCAGCCTTAAAGACCAAAGTCAAGTAGAAATAGATTCCCTCAAATTCTTGTTGCGTGCGTCATTAATTAGAAGTCCCGACTGAAGTTGGAGTCGAATTTTGTTGGCATGAATAATGCTTGAGATATTTTCTTGTTTTATAATTGAAACCGGTCTAGTTGACGGTAGAGTTATTACGGAGGATCCCCTCGTTTATTTATCAATCAAACCAACTAAAACTTAATATAATAGTTCATAATCCAAATATTTATGATGCTAGACCTACAAGAATGCACACGGTAAAGTAAGACAACAAAACAAATCAAGTGGATAATATCACAATAATGATTGAGAGATTCAAATTTATTGACTTCTTCTTTATCTACCATGCGCGTGACTTGGATTACAAAAGAACCTCCTCTTAATGGAAATTCTACCTCTAGGTTGAGCGAATGTTTTATGTTTGTCTTGTAGTTGATGGAAAACTTTAAAAGAGTGATTAATCAAATGACAAATATAAAATACATTTGACATTTTAATTAGTAGAATTCGATTAAACTAAATTTGAGATAAAATTTTCCTATTAGGTAAAGCAAAAGTAACTTTTGAAATAACCTTTCCGAGTATTCTTACCTTGGTTGCCATTTCAAGTAGCCTTTGTAAGTAATACCGAATAATTTCAGATTTCATTTGTAGAGTTTGTATGTTTTTTACTTGGTTACAAATATGGAGAACTCTTCCTATTCATACTGGTTGGAGAAAAATTAATGTTCTAATTAATTAATCACATCAACTAGGCAAGGGTAATTCTAGCCCTAGACTGGCTCCGGCAAACCGGTGAAATGAGGGGGCGAGCGTTTTGCACTTGCCGTGTGGTTGGTGGAAAATTTGGGAGAGTGATCAACTAAATGACAATTGTAATACACTTGCCCTTTTGATTGGTTAGATCCGGCCAAGCCAGGTCTGGGCTAGAATTTTCCACTAGGCAACTACCTAATAACTATCGGGTAATATATACTAACCTGAGCCTGACTCGGTCAAACCGATATAACGTGGGAACGAGTGTTTTACATTTGCCCCGTGGTTTGTGAAAAATTTAAGAACAGTGAATTACACTTGTCCTTTTAATTTGTTGAGTTTGATCGAGTTGGATATAGACTAGAATTTCCCTAACTATCTAAGCAATTCATTTTCTTCACACATGTACACTCATCCAACTTCCTGATACACATCTACACCTATCTATCTAGTGAAGCAATATTTGCCTCAATCTCTTAGGCAAAGCATGTTAGGAAAAAATAAATAAATCTAATATTTTTCCTTCCCCTCTGGACCACTTTCAAGTAGAAAATAACACAGAAATTAAGGAGAATGACAACACAAAGATTTAACATGGAAAACTCCCTAATTGGAGAAAAATCATGGGCCCCTCAGAAAAATATTCACTATATGAAAATTATTACACCATATAATAAACAATATACTCAAAGAGATCTGCAAGAGAACTAACTTTAAATCTACTTAATAGTAAATAAGGAAATAAAAATTTCTTCCTTTGTGTTGCAATCAAACATTGAAGGATGTGTAGTTTATATACAACTCTCAACCTCCTCCCCAGACAAGGAATATCCGATGTGGAATGACACTTTTTATTGACTTTTTCTCAAAAAACCCAACTTCAACAAAGCAAAAGTGACTTTTGAACTATTATTTCCCAGTATTCTTCTTACCTTGGTTGCAAATTCAAGTAGCCTTTCTAAGTACTTCCTAAGAATTTCAGATTTCATTGTATGTTTTTTACTTGGTAGCAGATATGGAGAACTCTTCGTATTTATACTGGTGGGAGGAAAATTAGTGATCTAATTAATTAATTAATCACATTAACTAGCCAACTACGTACCTAATTATCTAATTAATTCATCTTCTGCACACATCTACACTTATCCAATTCCCCGATATATTCTACTAATTAGATTATTCAACTTTAGTAATTTAATCCAGTTTACATTACAACATATTCAATCTATACACCTTGTGCTGAAATTTAGATCTCATACTTGTAGAACAAGATAAATAATGGTGCTGGTGGTGGATGATCTAATTGGAGCAGTCATTAGCAAAGCTGTAGAAATGGGTGCAGATGAACTGGTCCAGTTGGGGAATAGCTTGCATCACTTGAAAGACAACATCCAATCGATCGGAAGCTATATGAGGAGATTGCAATGTTACCTGAAAGACGCAGAAAAATCAAAAAAATCAGGGAGTCCTCAAGTGAAACATCTGATCACCGAAATCCAGCTTCTCGCCGAAAAAGCAATGGAAGTTCTTAATAGTTATCTCCCAGAATTTGAACGCTACAGAACCAAGGGGCGCTTTGGTTGTATCAAGTATGCTTCGTGTTTTCTGTGCTATGGCACCAAAGCAAAGAGTTTTGCCTCTGAAGTCGATACTATCAAGACAGGTTTACAAGATATTGAAGTTCTCATGACCAACTGTGGCATTAGACCAAATGATAGTGATGGTGCGGAGGTCTGGGACGATAGAAAGAAGTTTCTGCATACTCGTAATTCCAATGTTTTCGGTCGTGAAACAACTTTGCAAGTGATCAAGGAGAAGATACACAGCCAAGACAAGCAATGCAAAATAATATCAATTACTGGGCCGGGAGGTGTAGGTAAAACTACACTAGGCAAGAAAATATATCTGGACATGAAAAATGAGTTTCAATGTTCAGCTAGGGTGTATGTCTCACAGATGCCAAACGAGGATAAGCTTTTACTTGAAATAGCAAAACAAGTAGGCCTCCGCGAGCATAAAATCAAGGAAAACTTGGAGGACAACCTTCGTTTCTTTCTTCAGGAGATGAAGTATTTAATTTTGCTGGATGATATTTGGGAACCAGAACCGTGGAAGCGCTTGGGAAATGTCCTGGTGACTGACTCAAAAAATGGTAGTAGAATAATTATTTCTTCTAGATCTACTGAAGTCGGTAGATACATAGGTGGTGAGAGGTCTTTGGTTCCTTTGGGTACTTTATCGAAAGAGGAAGCGAAGGAATTCTTTAATTATTTGATGTTGCCAACAACTGAAGAAGATCCTCTTCCCCAAAAACTTAAAGACATTGGTCAGGATATAGTAAAAAAATGTGGTGGTTTGCCCTTGGCAATCGAGGTTGCTGCGGGCATGTTGCGGGCTAAGGAAAGAGATGTGGATGCTTGGAAACAAGTACTTGAAAGCATGAACTCAGGCGATGAGAAAGATGAATGTCAGAAGATGTTGGCTCTCAGTTATCAAGATTTACCTGATGTAAAGTTGAAGCATCTATTCCTTTACTTTGGAATTTTCCCAGAAGATCGAGAAATTTGTGTGTCTGAGTTGATCCCCCTTTGGGTAGCCGAAGAGCACAACCAACTGGATGGCCGGTCCGAAAATCCTGACCACATCGTGGAAGGTAATTTAAAAAAGCTAATAGCCAGGAATTTAATCCAAGCGTCCAAGAGAAGAGATGATGGGAGGATTAGGAGTTGTCGGATTCATGATCTTCTTCACACCCTTTGTGTTCAAGTTGCCAAGGAAGAATACGTTTTCTGTACTTGGCATAAGCTAAAATCACTACCTGGTTATGAAGCTTCAATGATGCAGCGAGTCACCTCAAATTCATCTAGCTTAAATGAGCATCCCAACAGTACTCCAAATGTCAAAGTTCCTGAAAAGCTACATTCTTTGTTGTGTTTCAATGAGGATGAGGAAGTTTTGAAGTTTATCAAAACAAGTGCCTTAGACTTGAAGTTGTTGCGTTTTCTGATAATAGAGATATCCAAGGATGACAGAGAAATGGTTGAGCTCCCAGTTGAGATCTGCGAACTGAGTAACTTAATCTACTTTAGGTTGTCCGGCAATTTCAATGAAATTCCTTTTAAAAAGGGCAGTTTCAAAAAGTTAGAGACGTTGGAAGTAGGGAGATCACAATCATTTTATAATGTTAAGGTTCCTGAAGGTATTCTGCAGACGAAGCACTTGAAGCATGTAATCCTCAAGGGGTGGGTGAGAATTATTCAGAGAACAGAAGCAGTTGAGCTAGCTTCACCCGGTCTAGAAACTTTAATTTTGAATTATTACAACAGTGACTCTTTCGCAATCAATGCGTTGAAGAACCTTTCCAACTTAAGAAGGTTCCGTGTGTATTTTCTGGGTGAGTTATATGAGGCCTTGCTCAATGGTGAATTTGTATGGGAAAACCTCGAGAGGCTAGATTTAATGTTACTTGATTTAGAAGCTAGTGAGATCTTCGATCGGCCCAGCTGTAAGACAATGTTGGATCTCTCACGTTATCAGAAACTAGTTAGGTTGCGCTTGCGCTTTGGGAGAGAGATGATTCAAGCTACAGTGAGGATACGGATTAAGTTTCCCCAAAACCTTGTCAGCATCAGTCTTTCTGAGATTGAGCTGCACGACGATCACATGAGATCGCTGAAAGGACTTCCGAAATTGGAGATCATCAAACTGCGGGAGTGTTCGGCCAACATTCTGGACTTCAGTGGAGAGAATAGTTTTCCACAACTTCAAGTTCTATGCCTTAGGGATGTGAGATTCAGTGAAGTGATTGTGGATGAAATGGGAATGCCCAATCTTTATAAAGTGATCTTCGAGCCTTCCAAGCACCAGGGAATCGAAATTCTTCCTGAGAGACTCTTGAAATTGATTGTGACGACTGACAACTGAGAAAGAATGGACCAATATTGAAGAGGTCAGCAACTAATTTTATCTCCGAAATATATATGCATATATTACTAATCATTTTCATTCTTTCTCTAATTTCATCCATGGGTGTATGCGTTTATATATATTTATTTACTTAATGCGTGCGATTTTCTAGTGAGTGGTAATATATATTAATGTGAATTGCTGTATAGGCTTATTAAAATAATCTATATGTACACTATTACAAAAAGTATGGATTTTAATATAGTGTTTTCTTATCTTTGTGAATCGACATAATTACTTGTTGTCCAGCTTAATTATATAATTTATTTATTCCAAAATTATTAATTAATATTTATTTTAATTTAATTATTTTATTAATGTTATTGAATAAATTTAACTCTATTTATTTATTTTTTAAAATTATTTATGTTTCCACTTTTCAAAATCTAATATCTCTTCATCTCTAATGCACCGACATTTCTAAAAATATCATTTTGTCGTGTCGTGTCGTGTTGTGTCGGACACCGTGTCCGACACTCCTCACGTGAGAAATTAAAAAAAAATCCGTGTCGCCGTGTCCGTGTCCATGCATCATAGATTATAACCTATTGATTTAAGTATATATAAAATAATATATGTTCATTGGTATTATGTAAATAATTTTCAAAACAAATGCATACTGTTTAAGTAATAAAATTTTCCTCAATACAAGGGTAAATACAAATTTATTAAAATATACAATAAATTAAAGCTAGTATACATATTTAATATATTATTATCGAACACGAATAATAAATATATCGGATAATCTAATTTTGATCTGTTGATGGTATAAAAATTATGAGGTACTTTTCTTTAAAACAAAGTACTTACAAAGTGAAAAGTAATATTTTTTTCAAAAAACTAGCCAAAACACTCTAATTTTTCTTTTTAAAATGATCTCTAACAACACAAATGGTAAAATATAAAATAAATAATGAAAGGATGTACTTTGCCCACTTTTTCATCTTACGGGATAAAATCTAGATTTATGAATCTTATGAGACTGATTTTTTTTCCCTCTTTCAATCTGATGGGACGAAAAATGACTTTTTCCCTTAAGTTATTTGTTCGCCTCCATATTATGAGCATTTTTTTATTTTTTATTTAAACTTTTAAATGTTATAAACTGTTATCTATACAAAAATTCAGATTGTCATCTCAATTAATTAGGTGTTGATATATTACTAATTTTCGAAAAAAATTTAACACCAAAACAATCACGTAGTAACACCTAACTGGCCTAGATGATAATCTGAAAATTTTTTCAAAGTATATCGGGCAATTCAAAATACTTGAAAAATTAGATAAAAAATTAAAAAAAAATACTCATAGTATATGCTGCAAGTTATTTTTTTCTCTAAGTAGATGATGGAGCCCAATTATAATGAGGTCATGTCATGCCACATGGGCCATCATGGCTTGCCACTTGTACTCTAGGGCCAACTCAGCCGTTCTTATAAATTACTTGGAAATGGATAAATAATGACAATTGGAAAAACTACACGTTTCCCCTCGGGTTCGAGCCCACAGTGTGACTCCTAAATGTTAAAGCTACCCCTCGAAGTTGATGCCCACGAGGGTTAAAACAGGGCGCCTCGTGAAGTACCACGCGGTCCCCAGGCAGTCGGGTCCCCTCGAGGGCCTCCATCCTTAATGTACCAAATGACCATTAATACTGAACGCGTCTACCCCTCGACAACAACCTCATAGTGCTTTCTGACACCCAGTGCATGGCAATGCACCTGCTACATTGCTTTACACCTACCTTTATGGCAGGCCTATAGATGTTTTTCCTCAAAATTTCATTATTGAGTCACGAGTCTAGGGCAACATCTCATATGAGACTACTTGAAACAGAATTATCAAAAAGATCCTCACCCTCAACTATAAATAAGTCAAGTGTTACTCCTCTTAGATGGACCTACCCCACTATTGAGTTGTTGTACCCTCAATCTGTGTTCGCTTAGTTGGTATAATCCACAACCACTAACTTCGATACGCCTTCCCTGTCGGAGCACAACCTCCCCAGTGGTTCTCCCGCTCCATCTAAATTTTAAGTGGTGATGCGAGCCACATCAAATTTAAAGAAAAATAATTATATTTCAAATTCAATCTTATGTTTGTTTATGTTATTACAATCTAGTAATTGTAACCAAAAAAATAAAAACTAAAATCATATATAAATCTTTGTTAAGTCGGTTAATACTATCGCCAATCATATATTACTATTCTAACTGTTAACCTACATTACATCGGGTTAATTATGTACCGATACGATCTTGTACAAATTTATAGCAGAATAAAAGATGTTCATATTTAACATGTTAATACGATACAAAACGAGGCTAATATACGAAAACCCCTTCAGAAAATCCCACACTTATTTGATTAATATTGTCACCTTCAACCTCAGCGGACGTCCCTATTAAATAATGTAGAATGATTCATGAAATTGATCATATGTTGACTCTATTGTCCGTCCAGCCTCCATTTTAGCGTTGTTTATTGTTTGCTTTTGGCACTTCCAACTTTAATTTGGTCACTCTCCCAAGTCAACCAACAAGAAGCATTGGAGATTAAGCACAATTGTCGGTTTCACACACATTAAAACTAATGATGAAACACGTACTAATATTATATATTAATATGTACATGTATGTTTAATCGATCATATTATATATGTAGTAAATTTGGGTGGTTGGACAAAAGTAGCCAAGACGCCGCCAAGCTCTATTTGGCCACCTTTCAAAGTAAGAATGCCTTGTCAACGATTTGGAAGACTTCATTTAGTATATTAGATCCTATGATGCATGAACACGGATACGGACACGAAACGATACGAATATAGCGATACAGATTTTTTTTTTGAATTTTTCAAGTGAGGAGTGTCGGACACGGTGTCGGACACGACACCATACGACACGGCAAAATGATATTTTTAGAAGTGTCGGTACATTAGAGATTAGATCACTAGCTAACTCATTTGTTCGAATCTTGAATTTAGTGATTTTCTGACCAATCTGTAATTGTGTCACTATTTGATGTATTATAAATTAAGGAGGAAATTAGTTTCAAGACATTTTCTGACCAATATGTAATTGTGTCACTATTTGATGAATTATAAATTAACGAGGAAATTAGTTATTATAGTTGATGTTGGAATTAATCAATGTTGTCAATGCTTAATTTACATGTCTTAATTCAACCAGGGACGTAGCCAGGATTTACGATGAGGGGGGGCGAAACAAAAATTTTTAAAATAAAAGGGCTAGAATTTATAATTAGGGGAGAGGGGCGAAAATCTAAAATTAGAAAGGTAAAACTAAAATTTTTCTAAAATATATAGGAAATAAACATAATTTTTCAAACTTTAGGGGGGCGGGCGCCACACCCGCCCCATGTAGCTCCGTCCCTGAATTCAACAACCTTCCAATCATAATTTGGTGCTATTTATTTCAAATTTGGTGTTACAGATTTTAATTTGTAATCATATTAGCAAATCAAAACTTGTTTTAATGAACTAATTAACAGTACTTGGTTTAAGTGGTTAAACATTTTTTTAAGAGCAATTATCTTAGGTTTGAATTCATTTCTCTAGTTAGGGGTGTGTATTATAAAGGAAAAAAAAACATACTCTAACAACAAACATCAAAATACAATGTAAAATCATGTGATTTGAAGATGTCTCAAAATGGTTGTAATTAAAACATAGGGAAATTTACATCCAGGTACCCTGCATTTAGCCATAATTACAAATCAGGACCTATTCTTTCGTTTTTTACATA
>JBBMKE010404156.1:0-12188 GCA_037834125.1 Lippia alba | reverse complement strand
TTATTCAAAGATTGTCTGTGATTACAATAAGGAAAAGTACAAAGCGGATATTACAATCGGCTTTCTAGGGCACTATTTCTAACACTTTTAATACCAATGGAACCGATATCACAATGATGGCACTTGCTGCAGACCAAGGGCAACTAATATTGCTGTTGAGACAGGACAGTGACCATGAAACTGAAGAGAGTGATGTTGAGGGAGAGATGCAAGATGAAACCAACCCTGAAGAAGGTATCACACAGGAAGATGGAATACCTTCTCATAAACAAACACAACCATTAGATCTTTCTTGTTCAAGACCTCAGGGAACTCAAACTACCTGAGGTAGAAGATCAATTTGCAGATTGTGAACATCAAGTACATCATGAAGAGGCTACTGGTCTAGGTATGTATATAACTATTTTCCCTATCTTGTATATGAGCTGATAAGCTTGCAACTTTGATCCTTTTAATATAATGTTGATCTTCTACCTGTAGAAATATATAACAATGAGAGGGCTGAGGTTGAATTACCTGTTCCTGGAAAACATCATGTGAATCAAGATGATCAGATTGTTGAGAATGCTAAGGACATTGAGGATGGTGATTTTGATGCACAATTGGGAACTGTACATAAAGAGGCAACTTGTACAGGTAAATATACAACTAATTTCTTTACATTATTTATAAATTTTTTATGTTGTAAATATGAAACCTTTAACTTCATAGTGTATTTTGTACTTGCAGAGAACTACAACAATGTAGTGGTTGAGGATGAAATAACCCCTCCTGGAGAGGATGATGTGAATCAGAATGATCATAATACTGCTGATGCTGAGGAGAATGATGTTGGTGAAAATGATTCAAACTAGGAAGCTGGATATGAAGAGGCAAACCCTTCAGGTATTCATACAATAAATTGTTTAAAATGTTTAGAACAGATATGATTAGTTTAGATGAATTAAAAGTATGTAGTATTTAATTAAGTTGATCCTGTTCTTGTAGAACATACAGGGCCTGAGGTGGGTGATGATATGGAGAATGAAGACATTGATGTGGCTTCAAAAGGTGGACATGAAGCTGATATTGAAGAAGAGGAAGAAATTGAGCATGAGGATTACTTGTATGAAGACATGGGACCTTGTCCTGAAATGGCTGAGGAATTCAGACAAATAAGGGAATATCAGAGGAAGGGGAAGTAGGAAATGGGCAACACATCAGGTATTTCATTGCATCTTTAGGGTTCATTGAGTAGAGGAATGCATGTACTGCTTAGTATTCATGTTCTATATGGATGTGCAAAAGGTGTTATGCATGTTTTGTAGAATATTTATGTTTGATTTAGCAAATATGAACATGTAATGAACATATATTATGAAGCCTAGAACATGTAATCTATAAATGTACTATGTATTGAACATGTAATGAACATGTAATCTATAACTGTATTATGCATTGAACATGTAATCAGAACATGTAATCTATAATTGTATTATGTATTGAACATGTAATGAACATGTAATCTGTAACTGTATTATGTGTTGAACATGTAATCCAGAACTGGAACATGTATTGAACATGTAATGATCTGTATTATTAACTGTATTATTGTTATTTCACATGTAATGAACTGTATTATTATTTCACATGTAATGAACTTGTAATTCAGAATTGGAACTTTAAGCCTGGAACATGTAATATGCATATGTCAATTTAGTACTTGTACTTTTAATTTAGAACTGGAACATGTATCTGCATATGTCAATTTAGTACTTGTACTTGTAATTGGGAACATGTGTTTGACATCTGAATTTCTACTGTGTTAGGTGATCCTGAAGATTCCCCAGCCCATAGCGAGGGTGATGAATGGTTGGAATCAGATGAATCAGAGGAAGCAAGTGCAACTGCAAACTTGGAAGTAGAGGAAGAAGATGACTCTGACTGGTACAGTGTGGTTGAAGGGTCACAGGATGATGACATATTTCAACCCAAAGATAGAAGCAAGGTTGCAAAGTAAAAAAAGCTTGAAGAGATGAGGAAAAAAAAGAAGTTTGCTAGGAGGAACAAAAGAGAGGCCCAAGCTCAACCCAAAGAAGAACAAAGAGCAGAAGGAGATGCATGGGACACTTATGCTGATGAGGATGAGGATTTTGATATCCCTCCAGAGTCACATCATGAGGGGCCAAGATTTGTACTGTTCAAAAATGGTGACAATGTGGAGACTCTGAAGTTCCATGTAGGATTGACCTTCTCTGGAGTGGTAAAGTATAAAGAAGTCCTCACTGACTGGAGCATCCGCAAAGGGTTTGTAATTGATTTGGAAAAATTAGAGAAAACAAGAGTGACTGCAAAGTGTGCAGCAGAAGGATGCCTGTGGAGGATTCATGCATCAGTTTACCAGAACTCCACCCTTTTCCAAGTGAAGACTCTAAGGGGAGAGCATATTTGTGCAAGAAAAAAACACAATTACAGGGCTACAGCAGCATACATTGCAACCAGGATTTAACAGACACAGGGATCATCCTAATACAAAACTCAGCACATTACAAAATATTGTTTAGAGGGATGTGGGAGTGGAGATTGCAGAGGGAGTTGCTAAGAGAGCAAAGAAGATGGTTGTGGACAAAATTAGGGGGGAATTTGAGCAGGAGTTTAGCCTATTATGGGATTACTGTGAAACAGCAAGGCAAGGAATCCTGGGAGCAATGTATTTGTATTGCAAATAGAAGATTCAGACCCTCCCAATTTGACAAGATGTACTTCAGCTTAGCTGCAATGAAGCAAGCATTTATTGATGGATGCAGGCTATTGATTGGCCTGGATGGATGCTTCATTAAGACAGTCCATGGAGGTCAGCTGTTATCTACTATTGGGAAGGATGGCAATGACAATCTGATTCCAATTGCCATTGCATATGTAAGAAGTGAAAATAGCCAAACATGGAAGTGGTTTTTAGAGACATTACTATTTGATTTGGGAGGCCAACAAGGTGGAAAGTGGACATTCATAAGTGATAGGAAGAAGGGCCTATTGGATGCGGTAGCTAAGCTAGCACCTGAGTGTGAGCACAGGTAATTTTATTTTTGACATTCATTATTAATTATTCAATGTTTTATATTCATTGTTACATTGTGAATGTTACACAAGTATGCCTGTTGGATGCATTAACTGTTACAGTTTCAGTGTTATGTCTTAAGTAATTAACTGTATCACAATGACCCTATGTTAATATATATAGTCATATAAAACCCTGTATTAACATATGTGATCAAATAAAACCCTGTGGTAATATATGTGATCATAGAAAACCCTGGTATTGTTTACAGTATATTAGTTATTATAAAAGTTATGAAATAAAGGTTTATACACACCTAGTTCAATACCTTCATGGTAGGTTTTGTTTAAGGCACATGTATTAGAATTTCAGGAAACGATGGAAGTCGCAGGAGTTAAAGAGCCTGTTTTGGAAAGCTACAACAGCTGCAAACAAAAATGAGTGGAGGAAAATTATGCAAAAGATGAAGGAGGTTGATCCAAGCTTAGAGGAAGGTCAGGTAACTGCATATGACTTGCTGATTTCAATTCATCCCGATTGTTGGTCAAGAGCTTTGTTCAGATTGACATGTAAATCAGATGTGTTGGTAAACACTATATGTGAGTCTTGGAATAATATGATTTTACCAGCTACGGAGAAAGTTGTGGTCCGTATGTTTGTGTGGATTAGGATTAGGATCATGAATAGGATGGGGACTAAAAGATGGGAATGGAAAATTATGAGGGTGAGGTTTGTCTAAATATATTGAAAAGGCTGAACAAGAACATAGGTGCTGGAAATTTTTGTTTCCCTCAGTGGGCCGGTGGTAGTGAGTTTGAGGTAGGGATGAATGGGGATCAGTTTGTGGTTAATTTGGAGGACCGTACTTGTACCTGTGTCTTTTTCCAGTTAAATGGATTCCCTTGTTGTCATGCTTGTGCATGTATAAATGATAGAAGGGAGAACGGGGAGGACTATATTGATGATTGTTACAAAAAGGAAGCCTATAAGGAAGTTTACAAACATGTCGTTCGTGCT
This sequence comes from Lippia alba, assembly GCA_037834125.1. NCBI lineage: Eukaryota > Viridiplantae > Streptophyta > Magnoliopsida > Lamiales > Verbenaceae > Lippia > Lippia alba. The sequence goes on along the minus strand of JBBMKE010404156.1, from coordinate 8,134 downwards.
GTTCCGGGAAGAAAATACTTCATAAGAACTCGAAGACCACCACTGAAGGGTCCGGAATATAAACCAAAAATGGGGCGGCCAAAAAAGGCCAGGAGAAAGAGTTCTAACAAAGTTGTTACTAGCACAAGGACCAGACTAACTCATACCTGCAGTAAATGTTTTGAGTTGGGTCACAACGTAAAGACTTGCAAGAATAATTCACATCCAAATTCAAGATTTTACACGGTATGAATGTGAATTAATGTGCAAATTCATGTAAACAGGCAATATTATACCTGTGCATAACTAACTGAATTTGTTTTCTCTTTGCTTCACAGGTTGGCCTTTCTGAATTAGACAACACCAATAGAAGACTTAATGCAGTACTTTTAATTTATTTCCCTAAATTTAAGTAAATATCTATTAATTGAACTTTGTTTACTAATACCTGTAATTTTTTAGGTTTCAAGTCGTAGAGCGAGGAGAAGGGTCTTCAACGCTAGACGAGAGAGGCAAGCCGCTGACCGTGCAAGATCTTCCGCAAAGGTGGCTGCTCAAAACTCCAGGAGACCAACTTCTCAATTAAGAAACCCAACTACTACACAAACTCCATCTCAATCCGGTAATTGAACTGCTGCACAAGGTCCTTCCCAAGTACATACACCTTCACAGAGTACTCCAGGATCATCAACTCAGGTTCCCATGTCAAGAATTCCACAAAAATCACCAGTACGGACATTCCGAAGCCCCCAACAAACTGTTCAAACACCAAATGTGGTTGCTGGTGCACAAACTTCAGCTGCTCAAGGGCAATTCCAAGCTGCACAAACAAATGCATCTACTCCAACTAATGCAACTGCAGCGCCAACAATTAATCCAGAACGACGTAGAGCATGGAATAAAAGACCAACGGAAGCGGATGCGTTAAGAAATGTGAGAGGAAGAGAAGCTGCAAGAAAAAGAAGCAAGCTCCATGAAAGCCTTGAAGGAGTAGTTCTTCACTAGGAAATTCAGATCTGGATCTTAATATATATGCCACTTATTTTGCTCTATAAAATAATTATTGCTTGGATGTTGTGAATGAATGGACCACTTTTTGTATTGGTTTTGTGGGTGTCTGTCTCCCCACTATGGCAGCTATTACTAGTTAATAGGACAATGACTTTTGCTAGTGGAATGCAGACATCATTGTACACCTTTTCAGTTTTCCAATGCTATGACTTTAATTTATGTTTGACTGGTTGTTGATGTGTATAACTGCTTTCACATGTTTTTATTTCAATTATCAATACACGATGAATGTTGTTTACAATGCGCTGTGAATATTTCCTGACAGGGTTTTATATCCATCATTAGACAAACATAGGGTTTTTCATGACCTTTTACAAAAACATAGGGTATCTGGTAACCATTTAACCAACAAATAGAACAATGGCAAAAATTCGTCCTTTCATTGCAGAAATTGAACAATACATGAGTTTTAACCCAGAAAAATGAACACTAGGAAGATGTTTTACATGAGGTGGATTGATCATTTCATAAGTATAATGACCAACAAAACCACGCTAATAACCTAGAGATGAACGTTTTGCCTTTTCCTAATTTTAGAAACATTAGGCTTTACGGGTCCTTCACATTCATCCTCAAGGTAATCATCATTAGCTTTAACGTTGCTTCTTTCTTCACCTGAAACCTCCCATTTAGCTTTAACGTTGCTTCCTTCTTCACCTGAAACCTCCCATTTAGCTTGAACGGGTCCCAACCAAAATATCCACATAGAGATGAAGCGCAAGAGTAGTAAAGAATTCCCTTTGTGGGTTGTTCCATGACTCAACGACCTTTATCACAACCTTCAACCCCGTAAGTACAGTTAGAAGTCGAAGGGTAATGAACCTCAAGCTCCTATTTTATTTTCTTCAACCTCCGGTCACTGTAAAACCTCGAATACGCCATTGTTCTGTGAAGATGTTGGCAAGATGGAGAAGAAGCCTTTTGGATTTCAAATTTTGAAAATTGAACCGAAAATGAAAGCCACTACACAAAAGGGCATTCATGACATTTCACACTCCAAAAGTGGAAGGAAAACCTATCGTACTTGTAGTCAACACGCATGAGTCGCACTGACTGATTTCAGGGTTCTACGTGACCATTTAAAATTACACAGGATTTTTTAAAGTACCTTTCACAGGGTTTTTTGTGATACATATGGATTACACGAGGGACCTGGGCGACTTTTTCTCTCTCATTATTTATAGTAAGTGTGAAGTTAATTTAGGCTCTGTTCTCATTATTATGCATATGCGTGATCACAATTTGGTCGAGAAGGTGTTTATTTGTTGTCAGTTTACGAAGTTCAAGCTCTTATGGATTTTGAAGTGTTACAGCTTGCGGCAAGTATGCAACTATGCCCTTTGACTGAAAATTTAGTTCATACTGTCCGTAATCAACCTTATCCTATTAAAGATAGCCCAGTGGACGCCAGCGAAGTTGATGCATTTTCTTGTTGCCAGATGTGTGTCACGCCCATCAAACTTGCCCGGATGACTGGGCGCCTCATTGTGAGGCCAGCGGGAGATCCTAAAGTTTTGCTCAGTATAAGGATGTTTCATTTATGTCGACCACAATTTTTCCTTGGTCGTGTGTAGTGCGAATTTGTCATGGTTTAACAATTTTTACCATATGTTGTCCTCTGCTATTTACTTTTGTGGGCACTCGTGTTCGATTAGCTTACTCGATCCTTGGAGTATGAATGATTGTATCCCAATTAAATTTTATTGGTTATATATGAGGTGGAGGTATTGACAAAATTATCCACGTTTTCTTTGCCGCTTAATTTTTTTTAATTTATTGATACATACTATAGCATAATTACGACCTTTAACAAGATTATTGCGAGACAATTTAGATGGAGGAAAAAAAAGTGAAATGGGACTTTTGCATTTTTTTTCTTAAAAGTGAAAATATCTGGTAATACATGCATAAAAAATTTAGTAAGGAATTGTTAGTGAAAGTTTTATTATCAAGTTATGATTACATATACTTTTTAAATATGATTGAGTTAATATATTCTTATTAGAAAAGAGGAAAAAATTGACAAAATTGATATTATAATTATTTAATATTTTATTGAGAACATTATACCTGTTTCTATTTTCATTGGTGATAATCAAAATACTCACTTCTATTTAAAACCAATTGCAGAATATTGCAAGACAGATGGGATAAAAAGGAACAAGGACTTTTGTGCTTCTCTTTCTTTCATTTAGAACATATAAAAACCCTTCGAAAAAACATTATTAATATTTAGACCAAATAAAATAAAATTAGTAAGACATTGTTAATTATACCTTTATTACTAATTATTATTAACATAAAAAAATTCCATATACAGAATAACAAAACGACATAGCAAAACATTTGGTCCTTATACACTCATTCATGTAAGTACAATTATCATAAACAAAATTATTTTTAACCGACGGGTCCAGCCTCTTGCTCCCCCACTATTACTATAATTATTTACTTTTGTAATTGCAAAAACTCCTCATATGTTCAATAAAATAATACTATTTCGCAATCAAAGCAGGTTATTCAATTTTTCCAATGGGCTACATAAATGGGTTCACTAGCATTACCGGCCACTAGGCACTAGTGGAAGTCCCCACCTCCACAGTAATACATAAAAATATAAAAAAATAACTATCATAGAGAGTTATGATGCTTCCGAAATAATTCCTTTCAATTCATTAAAATCAAAACAAATAAAAGTGAAAATTAAGGTGATGGTGATTCGAAAGGGCAATAGCATCGAGACGAGTTAGGATTCTAAAATTGAAGAAAGCTCATGGACAATCAGGTAAATAAAATAAGTGATAATGTTCGTAATATTTGAAACATTTGCAAATACATGCATGCTTCTATTCAAGAATTAATTGAGAAGATTCATTTTTGGAACATTAAGATCCGTAATACATAGACACATAGACGATTTGAGGGGAAGTTTCAAAATTGTTTCAGCTTTACAAATGATTGATCATATTTGGTTTGATTGTTTCATGCTTCAAAACAATTGATTCATTTACATTTCGAAACAATTGATTCATTCATATTTTCGATTTAATAAAGTAAATAACTATATTTTGCTGCACGTTATTAAATTTTTAAATTTTTTTCGAGTAAAAAAGGAAAATCATGAATACAATCGGAACAATTAGATAGTTGAATTGTTATTGCTTCTCCAAAATATTTGTTCAAGCAATTGAGTTACTTAAGAACTTTTTTCTTAAAATATATACAGGACCACATATTTTACCAAATGCTACATTTATGATTGAATTAAATTAAACGATCTAATACGTACCGTATTCATCTGTGCCGCATTGCACAGATTTTTGGTTGCGGCTGATTTTCATATAAATTGCAATTTTCTTTGGGCTATTATTATTTTAGTGGATCTATAAAACATTGCATATAAAGAAAATTGAGTCGTTTCCGTGTCCGACAATTTGCCATTGCAACCACTTAAGAAATGTTTTGCATTTTGTGCAATTTTTCCAAAAGGTTATCAGATCAAGAAGAGAATGTTGATTCACCTTTGGATGGTGGAAAGACTTCTGCAAAGTAATGATATGGAGACTCTGGATGACAAATATTTCGACCTCCTTCTGCACAACTCCTTACTACAAGTTGGGGGCCGACGTTTCGAAGTGTGAAATTGGATCAATGGATATATATATACCCTTTTTGCAATTTCCTCAAATAATAAATAAGGAAAAGGAATAAAGGAAAACACTAGAAAAGAAATAAGAAACACACGTACGTGAGTTTTCAATATTCATATGAAGGTATTGAACACTTGCTTCTAGAAAAAATAAGGAACTATACTATCCATAGCTCCAAACGTAAGACATTTTCAAGAATTATATAACAAATAATAAAAGACCACTAAATATCATAAACTAAAAAAAAAGAAAAAAGACAATCCACCATAACAAATATAAGTACAGACCAGCATACACGTGCAACGCACATGCACCTTGCTTGTTCACATAAGAGTGCAATGTATGAAGGTTTATAAAGATAAATCATGGTCTATAAACGCTTTACCGTTGTCCTTAGCTTACTGGTCCAAACCAAGCCTTGTTATGGGCTATCAAACATATATACCATAAACTAAGGAGCGGAATCACCACTTGAGCATGAGCTCTATTGATATATCAAGAAGAGGATGCTTGCAATCACACGGTTACCGACTAGTCCTCCGAAACTGTGATGTGGAACATTGAAGCCAAGTAAGTCCAAATAGATGTAACCTTTGCACTTTCACTGAAGAGTTGTGTCACCATCTCCGGTTCAAAGCAGTAAGAGCGCCCTGAAGAAAACACCATTCCCTTTCTGTGCAACTGCTCATCCACTGGAATGCAATGATGCCAAAGCCGCCAAAGGAAAACTGTTATGTTGGGGGTAAGATTAGCCTGCCATATTGTTCGAAGTATCACGAATAGTTGCAATCTTTGGCGTATGTTTCGCCAAACTGATTTTAGGAAGAAAGAACCCTTTGTAAGTAACTTCCACCACTCCTTATCCTAAATATAATTGTGCCAATCAGTATAGACATAATTCTTGAGGCAATATTTACCGGCCCACTATTACTCAGCTTGTCGATATCCTCAGACCCATCCCTTCTGTAAGTCGGCATCTCCTCATCTCTCCCTATTTTATTCAGTTGCCTACCAAGTGTTTGGTCACCAAGCCAAATATAATACTAGAATGATCTCTCTCCTTTGCAATAATAGTCCAGCAATGTGTACGTTAACCGTTTCCCTCATTTTATACATTTGTTTCCATATTGGAGAGTCATTTGGACATAACGAAGCTTTCATTGGAATGTTGGATGATTTGTCTTACAATATTTGGCTCTTAAATTGCTAGTCCATAAATTCTTGCCCATGCACGCAGTATATATCCTACAAACTTCGAATACCAAGACTATTCTCTTCTTTTGGATAACAAATTTGATTCCACTATGATCAATGTAATTTTCGAATGCCACATAAATAAAAATAGTTTTTTTTATAAAGGAAAAAATACGAAATTATTATAGATACTAACATATCCTAATAATCCATAACACCAAAATAAAAACCATAGAATAAAACATCAATATCCAATATTTTAAAACGATATAAAAAATTAAAAAGTCTCTTGTCACATAAACAATGGGGTAATCTTTGAATAGTACCAAAAAGTTGAAAAAATTCTTTTTCACTCTCTAGTTTTGAAAAAGTTCACATTCACTCCCCAAGTCAAAAACAAAATTCATTTTCACTCCCTAAAAACAATAAATGTTGTATCAGAATTCAGGAATTTATGCACTCAGATCTCAAAATGACGTACTCAGATCCCAAAATATTGTACAAACAGTGAAATACAACATTTTGAAATTTGAGTATAACATTTTTGGATCTAAGTACGTAAATTCCTGAATTCTAATACAATATTTACTATTTTTGGATAGTGAAAATAAATTTTATTTTTCACTTAAGGAATGAACGGAAACTTTTTTAAAATTGGAGAGTGAAAAAGAATTTTAGTTTATACTTAAAGCAACATAAATATATCAATGATCAATAATTCCTACTTCTACCGTACTACGAAGACAGGAGTCGGCGGCTGACAAATTCAGAATTAATCAGGCGGGGTCAACTCTTAACGCGACATCCATCTGACGTGGGAATGAATTCGCCTGTTAAAATTAAGTTGTTAAAATTTGAAGTCAACGTAATCTGCCGGCCAATACTGGATTAGCGTTTGCTTAGGAATTTGGAATTAGGATAGTAAGAAATTAGAAAAACAGTTAATCATATTTCACAAGTCGTGATCATGCGAATTCCTCTTAATCCATTTCCTGTGGGCTGATTAATGTTATCATCCACTTATTAATATTTAATTTCTTCCTTTCCAATATCTGTACAAACGTGTGATGTGACCATCTAACCTTTTGGATTTTTATTGACATTTTTTTTCTGAATTATATTTTCTCATATAGAAAAAGATAAAGAATGAATATAATAAATAATAATTTATACTATTATATTAACTAAGAAATTCAAATTTGATTTTTTTAGACTTTAAAAATATCTTTTTATCTATTTATTAATCTTTTATGCACTCGTTTCGACCGATCCTACGAAAAATTTGTTCGCAACTTTCTTTTTATTTATTTATTTATTTATTAACGCCAATCAGGCAACCACATTTTCTTAACTCTTTTTTCTTTTCATTTTAATTCTTTTTCCTTTTTTTAACATAAAATTTATCACTTTTTACTAATATCTTTTATTTTTTTTATTTTAGTTACTAATATGATACTATCTATGCTATATTAATAGAATATTTATTGATGAAAAGATTTTTATTTTAATATGTTTATATAATAATAATTTTTTATTTACATATACGTTGAATGTGCAAATATTTAGTAATAATCAATCAATAACCTTGATCCCGCGTAAAACGTGTAGTAAATTATGTGTATTTTGTTATATAAGTTCGATTCATTTCTATATTAAGTTAATTTTAGACTATTATAAAAAATATTTCAAAATAGGAACTTATTAATTAAAAAATCATATTATATAAAACGAAGTACACAAAATTAATGAATTCGACTGATATGATTATACAATTTTTTTTAAAAATTTCTCACGACATATATTTGAAACAAAAAATACTAACAAGTATTCAGTATAAATATTTTATACGACACGATATAATATTTTTAACAGTTTTCATCCTTCAGATATACTTCCACTTACATATTATGATGAGAGTTTCAATATATATTTTTGGAAATCTTTAACGACTTCTGAGAAATACAATGAAAAAATAATAAGTTTTTGTTCAATAGATTATAATGTGATCCAGCTTTTTTTTTTTTTTTTTTGATCCAGCATGTTGGTTGATCAAATTCTTCTTTCCTGGAAAATCCTAAACTAAATAAATGACAGTTATTATAAAGTGATCAGCAGGCAAAGCAATACCGATCATACAATAAAAATACAATAAATCCCACGCGCGGAATTAAGACACAAGTAATCTTTCCGTGGTTCTAATCTTGTAATTTGCTTGCATAAATGGGCCCTCCAATTACCTA
>JBBMKE010404146.1:0-12188 GCA_037834125.1 Lippia alba | reverse complement strand
AAAAGTACAAATTGAGTCCAAAACTAATTACGTAAAGCCACAAACATACTTTAAATCACTCAATTAGGTCCAAGAATAATGTATTTCACATTGAGCATGCTCGGGAATTTAAATTCACAAAGTACACATAACGCAATTGGCGACCGTTCAAGTTTCACATACGTACAAGTTGTTTAAGAAATTCAAATAAGAATAGAATCAAGAATATAATACATCAATTAAGTAAGGGAATTAATGAAAAGTAAATAAATAAACCCACACGTGATACAAACCTGTACGTGCAAAAACCCGGGATGTCACAGCATGTGTTTGTGCATGCTTTCCCACATGATCATCTTCGTGTATATGAATTTTATTTTGATTCGTGACCAAAAAGGGGGTCTAGCTAGCAATTAGTGCACCTTTTGGTCTGGCTTGCATATCTTGAGCTCAGAATTCGGATTCCATTACCTCCATTGAGCTTGAATCGACGATTTGGACTCGATGAGACAAGCCTCATATTTTTCTAAAATCGTTTGGACCCCTGAGTTTCACCCGGAAGTTTGTTATCCCGCCTAATTCAACCCCCTCATACTAAAATGGTCATATCTCATTCAATACTTAACCAAATTACAGAAATCTTGGACCCACATGATCTATACTTAATCCCCTATCAGCCTTTGACTTTCCCATTTCATTCAAGCAAGAGAAAACAGGGAAACGAGGGTTTTTCAGCTGCAAAACCGAGCTCGCCCTTCCTCTCTCAAGATACCACTATTCATCTTTTTCCCAAGAATTCAATACACCTCCATTTCTTCCCAAATTTGAAAGGTAAGCTTGGATTCTTGATTAGCATCTTCTCCTTATTCTTTTAAGTGTTTATATGCAAGATTTGGTGATGGTTTGATTGTGGTTTGGAGAAACTGATGTATAGTGAGGGTTTAGAGCACTTTGATGATTCTAGCATGATTCCTTATGATTTCTTTTGATGTGAAGCATGATTGATGACCCTAAGACCTTCATAAATGTTTCTTTGAACATGTATTAGTTGGTGATTAAGTTATATGAGAGTTACCATTAATGAACCATGAAAGAATATGCAAGAACTTGAAGCTATTCCTTGCTCCATGATTATGCTATGTTTGAGGTTGGTTTCGGATGAGTTATGTACGTGGTTTGTGGTAATTTTTATAGCTATTTCATTCCTATGTCTGGTATATGTTGTTGAGATGAAATGCAGGGTTGTACAGGGGAGAAATCAGGCAGGAATCAGTCTCGGTAAGAGGTAACGGCCGTTACCCCATTCATGTACAAAACTGGGTAACGCCCGTTACCTGGTACAGAAGATTTGCCCATGCTAAACCTGTCTAAATGACCTGAAGTTTTTATACGATCAACATTTTTTAGTTTAGAACAACTTCCAATTTGAATCACCTTAAAATTCGTTGTGGTTTGTGAGATATAACCTTTACAAAATTGTGTCGCCACTTCACCAGAATTCTGCACTTATCCAACTTCACACCTATGCCATTTTTAGAACGCTTTGAATCATGATTCAAACCATATATTTTTGAAAATATATATTTGTCTAGTTTCATATCCAACAAACAAAACCCGATTTGGACATCTAAATCTTCAGATATCCTCGTTTTACGGAGGCTTGCGCATTGTGGAAAACTGTCAGATTTTGGAAGTTTGTGTTCAGAGATTGTTCTTACGCTTCTTTTCTACTTTTCACGTAATTTCACACCCTGATTATGATCCTAACATGTTATATGATGTGTTATACTCATTTTGTGAAATTTATGGGTTCGTTTGACGTGTTATATGCAAGTTATGAGTCAGCATGCCTTCATTGCTCCTTTATGCGCGTTAACGCTTTGATACTTGGATTGTGAACTTTAATCGCTTACCTTACCTTTCTTATAATTCATATAAATTGTATACATGTTGAAATATGTTCTATGATCATTTTGATATGATTTATGAAAGGTACAAGCTTGAATGGATATGAACGGTTCAAGAATGAATGAAATGATTGACTATGTGCCTTAATGCATCTTGATAATATGTTATCATCTCTTATGCACTTCATATCATGTCAACATATTACCATACATCATATGTGGTTCACTTGGAGTCTTGAGTCTCACGAATGCACCATGTTGTCTTTTGTACAGTTTCTCCAGGGTAGAGAGGTGCCGGGTTCATAGAATACTTTCAAGTCTTCTTGTCTTCTTGGTTGGTTCGGTAAGGTGTAACAGGTGGGTTTCTCTTCTATTAGTTATAAATGACCCGATATATCCAATGTGAATGTTTTGAGCCAAAGTATTATATATATATCGAGTCTTTTAAAAGGAGTCAATGATTTCAACCTAAAACCCTCTTTCTTTTATGAATTTCCACCTAAAGTTTTGGCGAGATCAGTGATCACAATGAATGGGGGCCCTAGGACGAAGTATACGTGGCTATCCAAGGAAGCATAGGCTGACGGTGATCCCGTGCACTAGTCCCACAATGAATGACGGCGTAACCGGCCGTCGTTAGGAGTTTTAGCTAGGAATGGATGTTGAGTGCCATCTGGGGAGTCATGAAACCCTTTTGGTCAATGAATGGGTGGCCGGGTCTTGCTAACCGGTCCACCACCCAGAGAAAAAAGGTTTAAGTGCTAATGAATGAATGAATCAAACAAAGAAAGAAAGAAAGAAAGAAAGAATGAATGAATGAATGTTGTATGAGCACTAATGAATGAACAAATGCATAAATGCATACACGAGGTGAAGATTGGAGAATTTGCCCACTCGTCGGGCTCACGTAAAGACCGCATGAATGATTGATTAATTTAATGAATTGGTAGTTGTAATCCCGAGCATTATTTTCGTTGTTTTTACTCACTTGAGAAATATTTCAAAAACTTCACATGGGATTATGACTTGCATGTGTGGGTGTTTAAATTCTGCATTATTATTTATATACGCCCTGTTTTATACCCATCAGTCTCCTATAGACTGAACCCAGCTTTGTTTTCAGTTTCTTACAGGTTTGGAGTGCTAGGCGGGATTTGAGTCTTGCTTGAGTCTAGGTCTAAAGTTACACTTACATTCGCATTTACACTATATTAATTATTGAACGTCTGTGGCACTTATGTACAATTGAGGCTGTGAAGGCCATGACTACTTGCATAACATTTTGTATATTGAGCCTGTGGCTCATTGTAATTAATGTATGTTTATATATGATAAGCTTCTGTACTTGTGCTTCACTCTGGTTTTAGTTTAGATTTTATAGTTTAATTGGTTCAAGTTTTAGCTCTTGCATTGTATAGCGAGTGGGTGAGTCCCCGTTCACTATGAGCTTAGTTCATGTACGGACTTTCCATTTCATGTGTGGATCGGGCTCATAGTGCGAGGGATGTGTCGTCTCTTATTCCGGGTGGTACACCAGTGCTCTCATCTCCCTGCCATGGGATCCTTTCTCGAGCTTCATCACGCCCTGTCCATGTGTAAAGGTATCTTAGGCGCTTGTGGGAACAGTCTAGCAGAGGGCACTACATCCCCCACACTATACCCAACACGTGTAACAAAATGGAGACTCCACATATGCACCAAGCCACGGCGAACGGGTGATAAACAAAAAACACACCCTAGCTAGGCGGTCTAGACCCTTATATAGAGTGCGCAACCAAAAACATAGTACATGCGGAAGCATAGGCGCTTGCAATGGCCGCAGGCCAACATAATTTAAACACACGAGTCACATGCATACTTGGGCGCACAGGCCTCTTTTTCCACATAAATATAAAGCGCAAGGGCAAACTAAATCATACAAATTATAATCTTAAACTTTAAATCTTATCCTTATACATATTTCAACAGGTACAAAATTTGTAAATAAAAGAAGTATAATGCATAATACTCGAGCTACCCAACACTGACACTAAGACACCTCCGCCTAGCTTGACATCCAAAAGGTACTTGCAACTCAAAGAACAAAAGGGTAAAAAAGACAACAAAGAGGGGTCAGTCATAAAGACTGGTGAGGGGCTAACCCACGCACATGTATATATATATATATATATATATATATAGAGAGAGAGAGAGAGCATAGCACAAGTAAAAGTAAAAGTTCATGAACCGAGGTGTGCTTTTTGCATTCTAAAACGTTTTAGCACGTGATAATATATATAGAGAAAAAGGTTTAAGGCTGAATGCCAAATTCAACCAATTTTAGTAATTAAAAGTCCACTCCCGTTTCACAAACCATAACAGAAACAAAACACATGAACTCCGCGAGTAAGAGTTCCTCACCCACTTACTCCATTTTATAACCAAAGGGAGGCAAAACGAAATCAGAAATAATCCCACCTTCTCCAATTGGGAAAAAGAGGAGCTACCCCTCAATCCCCAAACTCTCGACAAACATATGAGATGGGGGATCCATTCGACGATATTCCACGCCGGACAGTAGAAGACCCGTCTTCCCCTCGACCTCCCGAGGTTGGGCGAAATCCCCCTTTATTGGGTTGAGCTGATGGGAGAGCTCGACGACCCCACGGCCGACCCGAGATACCATACCACTTTCCCGGGGCCTAAATCAAACACACAAAGACATAACACAGACTTATCTTTCAAAGTCCAAAGCTCGCTAGTAGCACACACACACACAAACCCTTTTCAAAGCAAGATAAGAAAACTAGTTTACATATATATAAAAACGTTTTGCAAATGGTCCATAGCAAAAGGGCCAAATGTAATGTACCGTGATTTTGAGACTAACCAGGTATGGCATCACGAGTGAGGTTAGACCGAGTGTTACGTGATTTACGTGAATTAAGTGTTTAAATATTTGTTTACATGATTTAATTGCATTTATGTGCGTACGTGACTAATGTTTGCTCATTTTAATTTAATCACACGTACACATTAATCATTTCTCAAGCCTTAACTTTTATTCTTCTTAAATTCCCGAACTCGTTTCCTTCCCCATTTATTTAATTCGGGAACTTATCTTACCCCGGTCGTATTTTAATTCAAGCCAAAACCACACAAAATATCACAACACAAAAATATCTCCCGACCGGGCCCCACGTTACACTTTTCCTTTTCTCCTAACAAAACAAGAACACACACACACTTCCCTCATTTCATATTCTTTCCTCTTCTTTTCCCTTTCCTCTCCAAGAGAGAAACCACCTTCACCATCGGACCACCATCTCTGGCACTACCACAATTGACTGCCGGCCACCATCTCACCACCATCATCACTTTCTTCTTCCTTTTTCCTTCTTCATTTCTACTTCAAGAAAGGGCAAGGAGAATCAAGAAGAAAAGAGAAAAATGCCAAGAAAAAGGGGAAAGTCCAAGCACCAAGCTCCGGCAAGAATTCGACGACCCAAGACTGCCATGAGCTCACCTATGACGTCCCCATATCAACTCCGGTATGCCTCTCTTCATTTCTTGAATTATATACATTGGAGTGTATGTATATGAGTATGTATAATTATGTGGGTTTGTTGAATTCTTGGATTTATACTTGTCTCTACGTGTTACAACATGTTTTGTGATGTTTTTGGGTGTTTCTTGGTAATTGATTTGAGTTGAGAGAGGCTTGGGAGCCCTTTGACCGTGACCTCCCTGTTTTGCCTAGAATAATTGCCCGGCCGGGCTATTTTTGTGAAGGAATTAGCCCGGGTCGGGCTATTTGCTAATTTTGTGCAGAAACCTTTGCACCTTTTGCCCTGGCCGGGCTATTTTTCCCTTGTAGTTTGCCCAGCTGTGTAAACCCCCAAAACTACTCCAATTCACCTGAAATTTGAACCATAGAAACCTCTTTTAGTCTAGAACATTCTCCAATTGAAATAACCACAATATATTTTCTAGATTATGAGATGTAATTGATTCTTTTTGGTGCCGCCACTTCCTCAAAAATCTTCATTCACCCAACTTTGGACCTACGCCATTTTCTCCTCGCTTTGAACAATGATTCAAGCCATATATATTGGAAAGCCCTATGTGTCTACTTTCATTTCCAATAAACAAAACCTAATTCCCATTTCTCAATCTTATGTTATGCCCATTTTCCTACCGCTTGTGCATTTCCGAAAATTGTCCACTTTCGCCTAAACTTGCCAAAACCCCTTTTCTTGCACTCCTTTCGCTCTCTTGACTCTCGTATGTGAATTATATGCATTGTATGCTCAATTAATTGATATTATGTGATATGTATTCATATTTTTATGACTTTTATGTTATGAATTCAATGCATCAACATGAAATGAAAGTGTAAACATTTAGGTGCTACAATGTGAGCCCTTAATGCTTGTTATTTCCAACCTTGGTGATTCATACGACTTATATTCAAGTTGAATTATGTGTTATGCATGATATTAATGAATTGTGCCTTGAATTGAATACGAACGTTGCAAAGAATGATTGAAAGTATACTTGAATGCATCTCCATGTTACTGATTTCATCTTCTTTTATGCATTTCATATCATCTTAATGCATTGCCGTGCGTCATATTTGGTTCATGTGGAGTCTTGAGTCTCACGAATGCACTGTGCTATTTCTTGAACAGTTTTCCCCAAGGCAGAGACTTGTCGGGTTCTTAGGCTATCTTCAGGCCTTCCTTTCTTTTGGTATTTGTCGGTAAGGTGTAAAGGTGGGTTTTTCTTCTACTAGATAGTGATGACCCGATATATTTCCAATGTGTAAAGTTTTAAGCCAAAGTATTATATACGTATATATATCGAGTCTTTTCATCGAGTAAATGATTTCGAACGTTAAGCCCTTTTTATTTATGATCTCCTACCTTATATTTTGGCGAATTGATTACATGCACATTTATGGGGGCCCGGGACTTAGTGTGCGGGGTGATCCGGGGAGGCAAGGGCCGACGGTGATCCACGTACATAGCCCTACATTTATAACGGCGTAACCGACCTGCTAGGAGGTTTGGAGGGGAAGGGGAACCGAGCGCCATTTGGAGATTCATGAACCCCTCTTGGTCAATGATTGGATGGCAAGGGCTAGCTACCCGAACCATCACCCGAAGAGAGGTTGGAACCGTACGGGAGGGCCGGTACACGGATTGCCCAAACGGATATATATGATTGATTGTGTACAAAAATTGTGTGTATGATAATGAATGAATTAATGATTTATGGATAAACGAGGTGGATGAGGGAGACTTAAGCCTTATGCCGGCTCACTTACGACCTATGAATTGCTTATGAATTGAAATTGGTCGCTATAATCCCATTAGATGATTATTTTCTTGCCCACTTGGAAATGCTTTGAAAACCTCTTTTGGGATTATAGCTTTCATGTATTTGTTTAAATTCCGTCATATTAAATATTATGCCCCATTTTTATACCCACTAGTCTCCTACAAACTGAACCCGATTTTGTTTCAGTTGATTTGTGCAAGTTTGGGAGTGCTAGGTGGGAATTTAAGTCTAGAGAGTCCTGCATTTGTGTCTAGCATTCGTTTTACACACACTCATATTTATTGTTGTCGTATTTAGCTCTTGGACGCCTGTGGCGCTTTATATTATTGTTTTGAGGCTGTGAAGGCCATTGTTTATGTGAATCATGTTATTAGAGCCCGTGGCTCAATTTGTTAAGGTAATATGTAAAAGTTTTATACTTCCGCATTATTGTTGTACTCTGATGTATGTGGTAAATTGGTCCAAACTCCAAAGGGTATTCCCGCCTAGCCTAGCGAATGAGTTGTGTCCCCATTCACCTTGATACGGATTCGGGCATGAACTTCCATTTCATGAACGATCAGGGTCTAGGTGCGGGGGATGTGGCGTCACGCGCCACGCGCTACATCCTTAAGTGGTATCAGAGCTCCAGGTTGCAGAACCGGAGTTCTTGCATCGTGTTGTGTCATGTTAGGTCACACGGCATAGGAACTAAATGTCAACATGTACATTGCATTGATCATGAGCATTATTATTGAAATTCGATGAAATATAAATGTTGTTAAATATATTTTATTTCAATTTTGTTGAATTATGTGTTGCATTTTGCATTAAATGAGTGTTTTTGGTGCTAATTATGTGATATATACATTCACTAACCTACATGCATTTATGTTCGAATTGAGTTGTGATGTGTAGGCTAACTACTCCCACAACGTCAACCACGGCCAAATCTTCACAATAACGACCGCCCACTACAAGTATTCCTTTTGGAATATAGGTAACTTGAAGAAAACTTTGAAAGTTAAGGGGAAATTGGGTAGTTGGTGGTTTTCACAACAAGGCTATGTGTTGGGAGTTCAAGCTCGAGATGGGAATCAAACCATGCTTGAGGATTGTTATGGATAAAGTAATGGTATGGGCATGTGAAGTTTATAATCACAAGATAATCACACATGCCTACACTATAAATGGAGTCGATCAATCGGGTTAAAATGGTTTATTTGATTCCTGAGGTAAGTGAAGGAAAACTTCAAACTAAGATTCAGGGCTTCAATACGCTAGAGTTGAGGTTCGAAAAAGAAAAACAAGCGAGCTAGGGATCTTTGAGGAGATGGTAAGATGGATTTAATCCTTGGTTAATAATCGAAAGAAGGTGATAAAAGAGAGCTTCCAAATGAATAAACAATTGGAGTAAGGAGACTCCGATCATGAGGACAACTACGGTGAAGGTTCGGGTAATTTGGATTTTTTATTTTGATGAGAAAATTAAAGAATTTGAAGCAAGCCCGCAATTCAAGAGGAAAGGACAAGGTGTTGGTATAAAGCTTACCATTACGGTAAAAAGGTACTTGAATTCATGGCACGTGCATCATACATCCGCTTGAATTATTTTTAATACCATTATCTTATGCATTATAATATATAATTGTTAAATTGTTATTGCATATTCCTTCATTCAAATTGGTGTGTGATGCTATAAATGATGATTAAGGCTGCATCCCCTTACTTGAAATATGTGCTACACGCATTTGGCATCTTAACTCGACATGCATCCTTTAAATGTTTATTTTTAGGATGTCTTCCCTATTCGACATATCAACTATCATATTGATAAAAGTTCTATCCGACCGAGTAGAAGAAGGAAAATTTTGGAACCATAGGGTACAGGAAAACAAATGGGGTTCTAGATTTTAGAGAATCCGAAAAGGAGATCAAGAATTCTGATTAAAGGAGGAGAGACAGAATTCAATAAGAGGAGATAGAAATCCTTAAGGGGGAGAGTAAAACCGCGACACAAACATAAGTTCAAGATTTTTCTCGATGAAGTTGCTTGTAGAAGAAACAACGAAAATGCAAACGGCGATAGACTTGAGAGTCCTAATGATAAGGATAGGAAAGAGTAAAACTGACCTTCAGTTGAACCGTCAAAGTGAAAGTGAAGTCTTATACACGGATTGGAGATTGCTACTAGGTATTGAAGATATTAATCCGTTGGGCACTTGTGAGTACATAATTTGGACTTCGAAGACGACCGAATGATGGAGAAACTTCTATTGGACTTTTATGTCAACTCGAGAAAAAGGAAATTGAATCGGAAATATCACATTTCATGATGGTGTTCGTATAAGATAATTCAACTAAGTAGTGAAGGGACAATTCTAATAAGAAGATGGGTTGAGAACCACAAAAGGGTTGATCTAATCCTTGTGACCAAGGGTCTCAACCTTATTGGGAAAGAATTCGTGAAGAAAAAAACCGGGATAGTGGCTATCCTATGATTGGGGATCGAACATTAAAGGTTATTGTGAGAAGGGTATATTTTGGTATGGGCAAAAGTAGAAGATTTGAATTCTAATAGCTCCACCCCAAATTGAAGAGAATGACCGACTTGAATTTCGGAGACATAGGATGTGAACCATTTGGAAAGGCGAATAAGGTTGGTGTTAAGACCAAGCGCATAATTGGGAACTAAAGAGAATAACTGGGGGAAAAATCGGAATGAAATCAAGAATATAATTTACCGAGGTCCTTTCATAGTTACAATTTGATGCACTAAAAGATATTAGAGACAAGTCAAGGATCGAGAAAACTATTAGGTTGGACCAAGCATTGGGCAATAAAATTTTCAACTCCAAATTCCCCTACTACGGTGAACGGTACAAAAAGCATTCATGGCATATGCATACATGCAACTTCGATTTGAACAATACGTGGTGATTACATGCCTAGTTACTTGGCTTTATACCATGTCCTCTACTATGCTTGTTAATTGTTGTAATTGATCTCCTTGTTGTTTGAGAGACGGGGTTCTCTCTCCTTGTTGTTTGAGAGACGGGGTTCTCTCTCCTTGTTGTTTGAGAGACGGGGTTCTCTCCTTATTGTTTGTGAGCGACGGGGTTCTCGCATTGTTTGTTTGAGTAGTGAATCCGAGGACGGATTCTTTTAAGGGGGAGAGGTTGTAACGCCCCGACTTTTTGAATGTAAATATATGATATACGTGTTTACTAATGTGCGCAAATTAACTTCTCACAAATGCATTACATGTTTAATATTATTCATTTAAATGCCATAATGTGGATTTTTAGAATTCCTTGAATATATGAACTTAAATGGATTTTTGAATTCTTTGCTCTTATGTGAGTTATTTGCTCTTCGTTCGTATTTGATTTGATTTTCAAATTTCATGACAACTTGAAGATAATGGAGATTTATGTGTGATGAATATGTGAATTTGCTCATTTCATGTTTTGAATTCATATGATGGGGTTTTGCATTTCATTTCGGTAGCGTGACCAAAATGAAGGTTAACGAACAATTAGCGCACCTTTTGGGTCCGGCATGCATATCTTGAGCTCAGGAATTCGAATTTGAATTCCGTCACATCCGTTGAGCTCGAATCGATGACTTGGACTCAATGGGACTAGCCTCGTATTTTTCTAAAATGGTTTGGGCCCTCGAAATTTGCCCGGAATCCACTTGACCTACTTAATCTCGGCCATAATGACCTTTGCTCGCTAAAAATACCCTAACTCATTCGTTTTAAGTCCAAATTTGATGATTCAAAGGCCCACATGCTCCTTAATTCAAACCCCATCAGCCACATTTAATTCCATAATTAATCTACAAAGTTAGAGAGAAAGGCAGCAACAAACGAGCCTTATGCTTAAATTACAACAAATGAACAAAAAGGGCCTGCGTACCTACTATACACACCTAATACCCTATACCACAACCCTAGCCCACTTGAACCACACTCTCTCTCTCCCTCTCCCCTATCAGCTGAACCCCACGCACACACACCCCTCCCCACACCAAAATATCTCACTTTCAAGAGAGAAAAGAGAAGAATAAAGTTCCCATCTCCATTCCTCCATTGTTGAACCCACCAAGCTCAAGAATCTTCATTTTCTTGCATATCTCTTCAAGGTAATTAAATATTTGGAATCCTTGTATTCTTGTGCATCTAATATGGTAAATTTTGCATGACCTATCCATGGTTTAAGCATGATTGGAAAATGGATGAAAAATGAGGGTTTTGAGAAAATCATGAATTCTTGCATATCCATGATTCTTGTTGGGATTTTCATGCTTCCTTGATGTTTCTTGAAGTGTATTTATGATTATATGGACCTATTTCACTTGGTAGTTGGATGTGGGAAGATATAGCATGAATGCTCTAAATGGGTTTGAATGAATTTGGGATTTCTTGTGCTTCTCTTGACTTTCGTGAGCTTATGTGCATATATGATGATACTTGAGGCATATTTTTGGTGTGTATGTGAATCCCTTGGCTTGGTGGTTGATGGGGAAAGTTTAACCTTTAATGTATATGTTGGGTTTGAAGGGGAATGCATGAATACATGGTTTGATGCTCATTTGGTGCAAGATATATGTGCTCATTTGATGCTCATTTGGTGCAAGATACATGGTTTGATGCTCATTTCAAGCTTGAGTGAAGACTTTAACTTGGTGTTATGCCTTGAATCCTTGATCCCCTTCACCCCAATTGCTCTTTATATGTACCATAATGTGTTAAGACTTAGATATGTGCATTTTGGTATTGAGAATTTGGCTTTAGAACTTATTTATGCATGTTTGATTGAAGTGTGGGTCGGGTTGGGCTCTAAGTGCATATGCGAGTGTTTCGTCGGAAATTTGCATATGAATTCATGTTCCCTCAATGCTAAATGATGTCTAATACGATTATACATGAGTTTATAAGTTCTTGCATGAGTTTGGATTGGTTTTGGGATGTTTAGGCATGTTTTGAACCCTCCT
>JBBMKE010404137.1:0-12190 GCA_037834125.1 Lippia alba | reverse complement strand
AGATTATTTAGAAAGTAAGTTTCTAACACTACGAATTTGGATTCACAATTGCGAGCCCCGGTCCTTTTGTTGGAAAAAATTTTTAAATTCCGTTGCTTTTCTGATTCTGTTTTCCAACAATAAGCCGATTAGAAATGAAGGCAGATTGGGTAGGGGAGATGAGGGAATTAAGAAACGGTTTGATTCTATTGGCAAGAGCTTTAGAGGCAATTTTGTAAACTGTGTTACAGAGACTAATAGGGCGAAACTGAGTTATAAGCTCCGGTTTCTTACACTTGGGAATCAATACAATATGGGTATAATTCAATTTACGCTCAAAAATTCCACCATTAAGAAAATCAAGTACACAAGAAGTGACATTTCTACCCACAATATTCCAATAATGCTGGAAAAAATAGGGGGGAAGGCCATCAGGGCCGGCAGACTTAAGGGGGTACATAGACTTAAGAGCAAGGTTTACCTCTCCCGGATTGAATGGCGCATCCAGCTGTCGTGTCATATCCTCGGTCACCCTATTCGGAATCAATTGCATAACTTCGCCAAGCTCCTCAGAATCCACAAAGCCCGAAGAAAATAGGCCACCAAAATAATTCGAGATAATAGCTTTGATTCCAACTTCAAAGCTACAAAGGACACCATGCTCATCTCTAAAAGCCTCAATATTGTTGGTAATCTCCCGTTGCTTAGCCTTAGAATGAAAGAATTTAGTGTTCCAGTCGCCTTCCATCAACCAATGATTTTTCGCCCTTTGCTTCCAAAAAATCTCCTCCTCCCTTAAAATTTCTCCAATTCGCTGCTTGATGGTTATTTCCTTATCTTTAGTTTGCTGCGTAATAATCCCACTTTTCAACTTGACAAGTTGCTCCTCAAGTTGCTCAATCTCGTTATTGCCAGAGGTACGTTCTTTCCGTCGCCAGTTAATAAGGCTAAGGCGGCATTGATCAATATTCTCGCAGACTGGGGTGGTAATAATTGGATCGGAAGAGCTACTCCAGGCATCTTCAACAATTTTCTTACACTCCGACTTCTTGACCCAAATTGCTTCGAACCGGAACGGAGGATTACGCCTACGCCTTTTCTTTTTCATCCGTTTGAGAACAGTTAGGATCGGTTCATGATCTGAACAGGATGTAGACAGATGAACCACCTTAACCGAAGGCCACAAATCTCGCCAAAGATCATTCGCAACGGACCGATCAAGTCTCGCACGAAGAGTATCAGGGTCCTGCCGGTTTCTTAACCAAGTAAACGGATAACCTTCAAAACCCATATCATGGAGTCCGGAATCTCGGTGAGCCTCACTAAAAGCATCAAGTTGTTGGAGAGGTCTATCGTTTCCACCTTCCTTCTCATCGTTGAAAAGGATCTCATTAAAATCCCCCGAGACGAGCCACGGGAGAGAATTGTTGGAGGCCAAACCCCGAAGTACATCCCAAGAAAGTTGCCGGAGCTGACGTTCAGGATTACCGTAAAAACCGGTGAATCTCCAAGGACCATGATCACCCACATCTTCAACAACAACATCAATAAAAAATTTTGCCATACTCTGAACAATTACCGTAACATCACGACGCCATAAAAGACCCAGTCCACCACTTTTGCCTACAGCGTCCACACAAATACCCGAATTGTCAGAATACTTAATAGGGAAGACTATCATAATTTAGACAGCGATCTACAACTAAAAAATAATGGTGAACTCCAAAGTAAATTTCATGTACTTTTCCATGACATTTTGGTTATATGAACCTACGTCTGAAATACTGAGGAATTCCTATTAAGATTTAATTACTCAGGAAAAAATTATTTCCAAAGTATTACAAGAGTGACCAATAAAATGCAATGATGACCTTGACTTCATAAATGCTCAACTAATTTAATTTAATCGAGCAGCTGCCTAATTTGATTATTCGCATATTTCAGCTTATACAACACGGCAGTCTCGTACTCTTCAAATATATATATAGTCATGCACACAAACAAATAATCTATTGCCTTCACAATACACTTGCATCAATATAGTTAAAGCAGAGATCACCCATCAAAGATGAGGAAGGATGCTGTCATCTACGTTTTAATCATAACTCTCCTAATTACAATGAGTTCAGATCACTACCATCATTTTGCTGAAGCTAGAATTTCAAACTTCGTGGCCATAAAAGGTGTGTTTTTAAGATATAACCAATTCTCATTTATATTTGGACAATTTCGCTCTTACAAATTTGGTTACTATTGATAACCGGTTACAAAATCAAACAACTTTTAGGTTTAAAGTGAAGATAATAATTAATAGTGAAAATTAAGAAGCATGGAGGGATTAAGAAACTCTTGAGCTATTGGAGAGACCCTAATTTTCTTATACTGGGTAGAATATTAATTTACAGAAATTATTATTTCAAACATAATTTTACAAAATTCTACATTTAAAACGAATTATTTCTGTAGAATATTAATTTACAGAAATTATTATTTCTACTAAATTAATTTTGAAGTCTAATTATTAAAAATTTATTATTTTTTATAATGTTGAATTAGTTTTAAAATTTTACCAATTTAATCTTATACTTGTTTTTTTTTTTAACATACACCTAAAAATGATTAAAAAAATTCGAATTTAGAATCATTACTGCGAAAAAAGAACCCCTAACCACTTGATCAACCACTGATGACCTTAATCTTAAACTTTTTTTAATTAATTGTTATGTTTTTCATCTTTTGCGGGGGCAGAAGGTTTAGTAGCCCATAGGCGCATGAACAAGGAAGTGACAGTCAACCCACCTCCTCCAGTGGCTGCGACCAACCCTGGTAATAACCCGTAGGCGTATGAACAGGTAAGAATAGTTACCAAACCCGCTCCAATGGCTAATTTAATCCCAACCATCGTCATGGATAATAAGAAAAGATGTGGTATATTAGTTAGTTATTTTAAAATTTACATCAATCACCTTACATTACAAATATCTCCTGTTGTTGTCTAATTTAATTGGCTCAGGTTTGATTAAAATTACTCCTATGTAGTTGGCAGATTATCTGAGTGAGTGTATGACTAATAATCATTTTTTAATTCTTTTATTGAGTAATTGCTACAAGGCGGAACGGTCATACTGCTTGTACCTCAATTTCATTAGCACTTTCTTGTTTTTCTTTATTTGATTTTCATTTTTTTTCCTTTCAATTTTGATAATTGATATATTGCTTTTTCCGACAATATACAAGTCTTAGACCAAAATTTCACTTGTACTAGTTTAACTTATTCTGTTTCGTTGTTAGAAATTTGATGGTTATTGTACGTCAATGATATTAAATGTGAAATGATTAAATAATGAAATAGAACAAATTGTTTAGTATCTAAAGAGAAAAAGACCACATGCACATCAAAATTTGTTATGCGTAACTGATGAATAAAAACATTAAATATTACTGCACGTCTAACATAATTGATTAATTGAAATGTATTTAGAATTAAGATTGACATACTGATTGTTCCTTCACAAATTACAAATTCGTTACAACTTACAATATAGAAGTTCAAGTATTCTTAATTAGATTCAGTTAAATAAGGTACCAAACAAATGCAAAAATAAAATTAGAATTTACAAAAGTTGATATCAGTTCCTCTAATGCACCAACACTTCTAAAAATATCATTTTGCCGTGTCGTGTCGTATCGGACACTCGTGTCCGACACCGTGTCCGACACTTCTCACGTGGGAAATTCACAAAAAAAATCCGTGTCGCCGTATCCGTGTCGTGTCGTGTCCGTGTCGCCGTGTCCGTATCCGTGCAACATAGATCAGTTCTCATTTATATTTGGGCAATTTTGTTTTTAAAAATTTGGTTGCTATTGACTATCAGTTTATTTCAGCCTCTATTAATTTTTTCCCCCTCTAAAATATAAAATAATTACAAAAATAATAACTTTTAGATTTAAAGTGAAGAGATTAATAGTGAAAATTAAGATGGAGGGATATTAAGAAATTATTGAGATATTAAACATCCCGTAGTTTAGTTAGTATAATAATAGGGGAATTCTCAAATTCATCCTTCTGTTTTCATTATAAATGCAAAATAGTGCTTATATTTTTTTAATTCAATTTTGATCATATTTTAGTAATGATTTCCAATATATATATATATATATATATAAAATACCATTTATCTATTTAAATATAATGCTAAATCAAATTTTAGACAAAAAAATAAAAATAAATCCAAATCATCTCTAATATTTTCAAATAAAGAAAGATATTTCTCCAGTTTTTCCAAATATTTCTAAGTTTATAAAAATAATTAGAAATTATTTTTTTTTTAGTTCAACTAAGTTTCAACTTTATAAAAATATTAATTTTCAAATTAAAGTTATTACGACCATGAAGACGTACATTCACCAAGGGAAAATAAATTGTTAAAGTTTAACAAATTGAATGTATGCATGAATAATAATATTAATGGAGACATTTGAAATTTAGAGCAAAAGATAAATTAAAGTATTAAAAATTTATAAAATGAATTCGCAAAAAGGAGGAGGGGGGGTGGAAGGAAAGAAAGAATAAAAAAATTTCCAGTGCTCCAATGTTCAAATTTCTATCATTTATGTAACTTACTAGATTTTAAAATATGAGACTTAATATCCTACATATTCAAATAAATTAAAGAATCAAAATAAATTTAAGTAAATAAAAGATAAGTTAGAAATAAATATTAATATTTTGATATAACAATTTTTTTGTCTTGGGACAATCTTTTATAAGAATCAACTATTTCTAATATTTCTTCTAAACCCCCAATTTGAATTTTATACATTTAAGATTCACAATACACAACATATTTTTTTAAACTGCCTAATGATTTAAAAAATCTATTGTGTCCTCATTTTTTCACTTGTTCCACACCACTTTTCTTCCTCCACACCCTTTCTTCCTCATCATCTTCTTCCTCCTTCAAGCTCGTCGGACCGCCGACAGCCACCACCGCCAGCCGCCTCCGGAGGTGGTCCAAAAATTCCCAAAAAATTCGCCCCAAACGTACTCCTCGTCCTCATTTCATATCCTTGATTAGTTTCAAATTTAGAAGTAATTTGTCCCCAATTTCAAATCTAAGAATTTTAGATCTAAAAATTTCCATAACAAATGTTGATAACTCCCAAACCGCGTAACGAAAATTGATTCCGTAACTTGTAATAGATTCCCCGTGTTGAGATCTTCATGATCCATACAAATCCCGTCGGAAAAATGTCACTGGAAAGCCTACGACGACGAACCCATTTTGTAGCACCCCGTACATGGGGCACCACATCCCCCGCAGCACGACCCGACCCGAGTAACGAAATAGAGACTCCGCACCCGAATCAAGCCGTAGCAAACAGGTGACAAATCAAAAACAAACCTAAGCTAGGCGGAACTTAGACCCTGTCAAAATAAACCAAACAAAACGAGTGCAGAAGCGGAAGCTAAATACACACACACACACATGCAATGGCCACGGCCTGCAGAAACTAAACATACGATCACAAGTAAACTTGGGCTCCTCAGGCCTCTTTTCAAATTCTCAAGCAAAACCGGCAAGGGCAATTTAAATAACAAATACATAAACGAGCAAATGCAAATTCTTACAAAATTATTCAAATTCAAACGTATATAAATGCGAATGCAAACTCTCTAGAGCTGACTCGAACAGACTGACTCAAAAGACTAGACACAACTCCGCCTAACTCCAAACTCCAAGCCAAAACTTGCAAACTAAAAAGTTAGGGAGGGAGAGGTGTCAGTCGATCCACTTGACTGGGTGAGGGGCTACCCACGCACACTATATATATAGAGCAAAGCAAGTTCTCAAGCACATGCATGGTTCATGAACCCGGGGATAGTTTTTGCACACCAAAGATTTTCCGTGATACATATATATAGGGATTCCAAATTAAAACAAAGTAAAGCTAGCCAATTCAAATTACAAATCAAACGAATTCAAATCAAGCTTATCAAATTCAATTTCCAAGTTCAAATTCAAAAGAATCACATTTTATCTTACTTTAGAATTCTATCCCCGTTTCATAACCTCAAACAAATCAAACACACAACTCGGCAGGTACGAGTAACAAAATCTCATCCTTGGCTTCTCATAACAAGCACACAAATCAAGCGAATCAAGCAAGCAAGCAAGCAAATCTCCTTCTCCGGTGATGGAAGGGTTGGGCGACCCTAACCATCCAAAGCAAACGAGGGGAGAGCGCACACTCAAACCCTCAGGTTCCCATTGTCCGACCAAACCTCCTGGTGGACTCCAGGTTATTCCTTTACAAATCAAGGTGGAAATGTGCACAGGGGTGGTAGCCGGCGACCCCGATGGTCGTCCCGGGTCTCCCTTACCCACACTTCCTGGGCCCCAAATCAAGCGGACAAATCAAGCAAATCAAATCAAATCCTAACCCGCTACAAATCTCAAACGAATCGAATCAAAGCAAACAAGTATGTACCTTCACCTTGCTACAACTACGCAATTGAAATCCAAAGCATGTATCTCCCGGCTCACAAGAGGCACACGATTTGAAACGTAATTGAGCAATACCAAACAAATTATCAAATCGAATCAAAGCATACACACAAGGAAGGCTATAGTTTGCATGCATATCAAACGGGCACAAAACATAGGGTTTAACTATAACCTAACCTCACCTTGCACCGACGAAGCCAAAACTAAAAAGGATGATTCGCCCCGGAATCACAAAGGATCTCGAAACACCACCTCGAGTGCACCTGACCAAACTGAGAACAAGAACCAAGACTTAGACTCACAAATGAACCACAAAGACACACGGCTTATGCTTAACACGTAAGAGATGCAAATATTCACATAAATGCACAAACGAATCACATTCATGCGAAACCACGCATACGAATGGCATACACATGCATACGGAATGCAAAACTCATATTTAACATGCATACAATGCATACAAGAACAAACGAGAAGCATGCAAAACCCCAAATGAGCAAAATAGAAAAACCACATAGATAGCCCCCAAACGGGTGTTTCGGGTCCAAGAACAAAACCCAAACACCCGTTTCGGTCACATAAAATGCCCAGAAACACTAAGCCAAATGCCCGTTTCGCCAACACGAACAAAAAGCAAATGGGCATTTAGAAAGTGTCTGGAAGAACAGACACTTTCTAAACGGCCGTTTGGAAGTCAAGAACAAACTCCAAACGCCCGTTAGGGAACCGTCTGTTCCCAGGACACCCTATCAAAACGGTCGTTTTATCCCCAAGCACAAAAATGAAACGCCAGTTTCGGCCTCCCACGCACGGCGCGTAACAAAGCCAAACAGCCATTTGGAAAAATAACACAAATCCCAAACGGCCATTTCGGCCTGCCCTGTTTGAAACAATGGCGATGGGTCCCGAGCCAAAAACACACACACAAGCACACACGAAGCCCCAACATGCGAAACTTAAACCGGGAAGCATACACAACATATAGATCACAAAAGTACAAGTAATGGCCCTCAAAACAAGCCCAAACACCCAATACCCGAACCCTAGCACTATTCATTATCTTCCCCAATTAGCATTTAGGCAACGAGACGCAAACACGAGGGGCAACGCAAGAAAACACGTAGCGAGTAGAGTACAAATCTTACCTTAGATCGTTGATTGATCAGGCAAGACGTTGGCTAGCTCGAGCTCAAGAGCTTGGGGTCAAGAATGGGGTTTTTCTTCTCTTCTTTTCTCCCTCCTTTCTCTTCTTCTTCTCTTGCCTTGTCCAAAATGAAGAGGTAAATGGGTTTCATGGATTTTAAGAGCCGGTCTGGGTCGGTAAAATGGGTAGGTTCAAAACTCCGGTCCAAGAGGATCGAATTTAAAAGCGGTAGGGCTATCAAACGGCTTAAGAAATTGAATGGGTTAATCTCATAAAATCTAAATCATTGAATCGGATTAAGTGAAGGGGTCGGAATTCGAACTCGAATTCCCGAGCTCAAATAGCCACAAGGACTAAAACACCCTAATTAAAATTAGGTATCCTAATTTGGTAATTATTGAGCAATTGAGCTCAAGAGCAATTAATTAATTCTAAAGCGCACTCAAAAAAATTAAATCCACGTTGACACGTAGCATGATAAACACATAATTCACGTAATTACTAAATTAAACTCACACGTGTCGTCATACCTGAAGGTCCGAAAAACTGGGGCATTACAATCTCTCCCCCTTAAGAAAACCTGGTCCCCAGGTTCGCCGGTTCAAGTTTCAAGCTCGAACTACTTCTCTCATTCACCCAAGTTCGAGGTTCATGACATCCCGACGAGGATTAGCTCGAAAAGGTCTTCTAGCAAAAGGGTTTGAATCTTCAAATCGATTTGGTCATAAGAATTGCTTGGTAGGACTCGCATGATAAAGAGGGTCTAACTAGATTCAACTCTCACCAATTGAGTCCAATTAAGATAATTCTCAAGCTCGGTAATTAGATTGACGTAGTTAACGCCCCACGTCGCTCCATCACCAAACCTTTAACCAATTTACTTTACCACGATCTAAAGTCTGAAGTGTCACACGTCTGGACTCTCTTCATAACGTCAAAGTCTTCAAAGGAGACCGTCGACCTTGTTGCAAAGCTCGACCCTCATCTCACCGCAAACACAACAACTCTCTCGAGCCCTCAAAGCCGCTCACAAAAGAAACAAAAGCACAAAAAGAGTAAAATAATCCAGAATGTATGATGCACGTGATATGCATGTTTATAGGTACCGTTCACCGATGCCACGGGATTCTCAAAGTTGAGGATGTTACTCGTAGTCGAAGTCATTGGTTCACGTCTATGCTTATGGCTCGTGATGCTCACTCCCACTTCATTTCTTACCCTGAACTTCAATCCACGGTTATTGTTTACCTTCTAAAATTCCTCGAATCTTCATTCCCGACATTCTTAAGCGTTCTCTTAACTTTATTTCCTCACCTCAAAATTAGGTCTCCCGGACTTCATTCCTTGATCAAGTTCCTCGTTAACAACTCGATTCGAGTTCTAATTGGATGACATACTTTATTACCAATCACCGCCTTTAGTTGTACATTATCGGGAGAATTTGATTGATGACAATAACCACTGGAGTCTTGTAACACCATTTCTCTTCGAACAACTTGCATGCCTCGGTAATCTGGTTTAGTTCAACATCCTTCCCTAATTGAACTATCTCTCCCATACCATCTCAGAATGTGATAATGAATTCGGCTTCTCTTCCTAGAACGAACCTGGAAAACCTAGCAAGAGCTCTCTCCCATAATTCCATCATCTCCACTTCCCAAAGTTCTCGTTCCTTCTCCTTCCCTTAAATCTTCAACTAGTCCCCTTATTATTCCGATAGCTCCTCGTTATCCATTAATTTGTTGTATTCTTATCGTCCAGGATAGAGTGCCCGATTGTCCATGATTCGTGATTTTAATTCACCTTTCCCGCTATGCTCTCCCCCTTAAGGTTTTCCTTCCAAGCGTTGAACTCTTCATTTTGCTCATTGAATCGAGAAGTTCTCTATCTTCTCAATTAACTTTCGACGTAATACCTTAAGTACTCTTTGCACTTTCTTCCGTCTTAGTAGCTTTACACGACTACTTCTTGTACTTTTTAATAACCTCGTCTGCGGCATTGTTTCTTGATCCATCACAAGATTTCCCAAAGTGAGTTTTTCTCCCTTGGGCACTTATCCCTAGCCATCCCAATACGCAAGATCCCAACTCATCCCCTTAACCTTCATCCTTTCACGAGGAAATCCTTCATTTCCAAATTCCAAGTCAAGCTTCTCCTTTATTCTACTTGAGTTTGATAAAATTTCATTTTTAAAGATCTCTCCCCCTTAAGTTGCGTGCCCATAGACCGGAGGGATAACCCCTTTCCAATCCCAATATTCGATCATGGTTGCTTAATCCTTAGTCACCCCCAACTTCGCCTTTATACCAAATTTCCCAAACCTTCTATCGATCTTTCTCCTCATTTCTCGCAATTCATCAACCAAAATTCATTGTGCTCCAAATTATCCCAACACTTTTGCATCCTCCCGAAATCCCTCGTACTAGAATCCCGGATCGTCTTCCTAGTCATCATTTCCACTTGGAGATTTTTCGAACTACTCTCTTCATCTTTGCCTTTACATAAAATTTCCCAAAACTTCTTCCTTCTTCTTTAATTCCCGAAGAACCCAACTTTGCAATTTGGTAGGGATAACATACTAAAATAAAACACTAACCATGCATGCGAGGTCAAGGTGCAAATGGAATGCGTCACATATATTTCACATAGGCACATAAATGCTCCAAGCAACACATACAATCAAAGATCAAGTAATAAAGCGATAAATAAATATGTCGTGTATGCAAATGCCATGAATGCGAATACCTCGATCCTCAAATTCTTATTGATATCCAAATTGGAGCCTTTGATTCTGGGCCCTTTGTTTGTTGGTCTTGGATTGCTCGTACTCCGAGATTTTGTGATCCTTTGACCCACATGCGTAGCATTTTCCCAATCTATCCCAACACGTATTATAGGCGTGGTTAGTTCCTCCACAATATGTGCACGGTTGAGGTTCCTTTATTCCCGAAGAATTTCCAAACCTTTGCTTCTTTCCCCGGATCTTCTTCTTAGCTTTGCTACCCGAATTTTGAATTAATTCCCCCATTTGAAGGTTGGAGAAAAATCCTAATTCACTTCTCGATTCCGAATCTTCTCCTTCTCATTGACCTCTTGATAATTTTCTATTTTCCACCCTTAGAGCTTTAGTTGTAGCTTTATCCCACGTACTTGTATTTTTGGCGACTAAAACTTCCTTGAACTCTTCCCGAAGGCCATCCATAAAATATCTTGCCTTCATTTCTTCATCACCCATAATGTTTGGCACATACGTACCCAACTTCTCAAATTCTTCAATGTATTCTACAACCGTTTTGTCTCCTTGTTTGAGGTTGAAAAATTCTTCAAGTCTTCGATTGTGCAGAACGGCCGGTGTATATCTTTTTCAAAACTCTTGGGTGAAGGCTTCCCAAGTTAATCCCTCGCTCGTGGCTTCAATTTGCGGGGGCACTCTTCTCCACCATTGCCTTGCTTGTCCTTGTAGAAGCAATGTAGTGAGGCGGGCCTATCTTGAGAGTTGCAAGGCCACACCTCGAAGATGCTCTCAACTTCGGAGATCCATTCCTCAGTTCTTATATTATCTCCTTCACGAAATTGGGGAGGATTGAATGCTCTAAAGTCCCGGTACAATGTTGTCATTGAATCCCTTGGTTGCATTTTGACATGAGGTTGCTCTTGATTGTAGTAATGCGGAGGTGTTGGTTGAGTGTGACTTTGTCGTCGCGGTGGCATCCTGAAAATATCACAACTACAATTGAAATATATGAGTATCGGTTAGTATATGAAAATGACACATATCCACGTTGAAAGGTTGCAATTAGGAAATACAATGCATTGCACGTAAGAAATCAATAAGTTGAAGGAATTTTCAAATGCAAAACTTAGCAAATTCGATGCAAATGCAAACACTTAGCCAAATTCTCCTATGCCGTACGACCTAGACAGACTTAAAATGACACGGACGATTTTGCAACCCGGAGCTCTGATACCACTTATAGATGTAGCACCCCGCACGTGAGGCACCACATCCCCCGCACCATGGCCCAACCCGAGTAACGAAATAGAACTCCGCACCCGAATCAAACCATAGCGAACAAATAACAAATAAAAAACAATCCTAAGTTAGGCGGAACTTAGACCCTATCAAATAAAACCAAACACAACGAGTGTGAAAGCAGAAGCTAAACATACACATGCATTGGCCACGGGCCTGCAGAAACTAAACACACGATTACAAGAAAACTTGGGCTCCTCTGGCCTCTTTTCAAATGCAAGCAAAGCCCGACAAGGGCAATTTAGATAACAAATACATAAACGAGCAAATGCCAATCTTATACAATTCAAATCTTAAACAAATGCGGAATGCCAAACCTAACTAGAACAGACTCAACTCAAACTCGAAAAGACATAACTTGACTCGACTCCACCTAGCTCCAAACTCCCAGCAAAACCTGCAAACTAAAAAGTTAGGGAGGGAGAGAGGTCAGTCTATCCACTTAACTGAGTGAGGGGCTACCCACACATGATATATATATAGAGCAAAGCAAGTTCTCAAGCACATGCATGGTTCATGAAC
>JBBMKE010404126.1:0-12192 GCA_037834125.1 Lippia alba | reverse complement strand
GTCTGTATTTTAGTTTGTAACTTTGCATTTGCATTTTGAATTCGTATAAGTTTATATGTTTCGAACGTACGTATGTATAAGTATGCATTTTGATGCGGTTTGTGTGCCACCTAAGATTTAAATTGCCCTTGACGGGTTTGCTTGCTTAAAAGGGGCCTGTGAGCCCAAGTTTGCATGTGACTTGTGTGATTTAATTATGTCGGCCCATGGCCATTGCTTGTGGGTATGTTTGTATGCCGATCCTAATGCTTCTGTTTGTTGATTGTAATTTTTGTTGCGCACTCTGAGCAAGTTTTAAAATTTTCGGCCAGGGTCTACGTTCTACCTAGTTTAGGTTGGGTTTTGTTTGTCACCCGTTCGCTGTGGTTTGGTACGTGTGCGGCGTCCCTATTTCATTACCCGTGTCGGGCTATAGTACGGGTGCTGCCGTCATTATCGGGGTCGATTGTCGCCCTGAGAAGCTGTTTCAACCAAGACCATGCGATGTGCCGTTTGTGTAGAAACTCAAACCTAGTGAAACAGAAATAGTACTCATAACTCCGACTAAAATTCCAGTTCATGGCCTCCATTGCAGTAGTAATTGGTAAACGGCTGTTGGTGTAAAGTTTTTCCCCAACAGCCACGACTTCTTTGACTTAGGCCTTTATAAATGCCTTATCGACATCCTCAGTCCAAGAACCTGGATGGAACAATTCAGCCTGGTAGTTTACGGACTCGCGATATGCCATTTATCTCAAAAAATATTTTCAACCAATTCCAAAATTAACAATGAATAAAGATGAATTATGTATCGGATCGCCATTGGGGCAGTGCCTATTTATAACAAAAAAGGGGAGCATATGCTGAGGTACTATAGAACATATGAAGCCACAATTGTGTCCTATAGTACTTTTCATTAGGTTCTACAAATTTTTCCAACAGCAGTCCGCAAAAATTTCACACCACAATTCACAGTGAGCACTATATCAAATGGTTCAAACAATCACAAACATTATACAAACATACCGTCGCAATCACACCATTCTAGTACACCAACTCAAAATAAGTAAAACGATGACCATACAAATACACATTTGATAATAACACCGACAGCCGCGTAAGCCACAAATGATTACAGGTTAAAAGTTAAGTTTACATGTCTAACTTACCCTAACATACAAGATACACAAATGATTACATGGTCAAAGTTAAATAATTCAAACACCCACAGTCGAGTTACACAGTTAAAAGACACTGGCTGCAGTAACTCCCAACAATATACCCAAACATAAAACAAAACCATACGATAAAATATAAAGATGCAGTTCGGGATTCGAAGGACGACCTCGCTGCATTGTTGGAACCCTAGACCCGAGTGCGATGCATCCCGCAACTGCACATCGGACACACAACAACATTCACTACTCGCATGATCTTCCTCAACAACTCCTTTGTTGGCATACCCCTTGTGCTCGGTGTGTTTGCTGTTCGATGAGCTTGCTTCGCTCATACGGAAACGCCCAACAGACCTATGGTAAACGTCCCACCATATAATAAATCCATCGTGCCGGACCTCCAGCGGGCATATGTAATACATTCTACCCGGATTGTTAACGGAGTTCGATATCCTTAACAGCATTTCGCCATGCCCCTTCGGACACTGTGGAGAGGGTGCGAAGCTCATAGCGATGAGGGACGAAAGCTCCTATCAACAAATATCAAACAGAGAACCTTGATAAATACCACCTCTTCATAAATTGGTCAAACCAAAGTATTTGTACAAACCCAAATAACGGTGAGATTAAACTACTGTAAAGGATAACAAATATATGTATCCCGGCTAAATAAGGACATACATATAGACTCCACCCATAAATCACCTAAACAAGACAAGCCGCCAACAAACCATTCAACGGGAGTCAAAATTTTCACCCTCATCGGTAGTTCACCAAATCATAAATAGCAATTCATGACAGAGCTCCACAACGAGAATAATGGGGAAATCGAGTGCCTTACCTCAGTTCACAAGAACACGATTCCGGGGAACAACAAAGGCAGCACTGTATTTCGGCGACCTCAATCGTCAGACTATTACTGGGAAACCACTGTGAAGAGAAGCAGCAAACATGAAAATTTCAAGCCGTGATGGCGTGATATATGTTGTCCCCCAGGCATTAAAAATAAGGGTATTCTAGAAATTTTTATTTTTTGTTCCACTTAATTTTACTCATACCAAATGCAATGTTAACCATCAATAAGTCTTACTTTTCAAGTAGTAGGGTAACCAAACGGAATATTAGGTCTTCCTATAATCACCTAATATTACCTAATAAGCCCGAACAATATTAAATGAAATTAAGTCTACAAGGATATCAAACGCCTTCTAATATAATTAGAACTCATTATAATTATAATCAAATAAATAAATAATTATTTAAAATTAGAAGAGTTAATTTGGCAGGAATTTTTTTGAATTTTTATTTGCAGGGTTTTGTGCACATTTCAACAAATACAAGCTTTTTTTGCATATTTCAACAATATATTTATTTTCCTTCATTAAGGGTATAAATATCATTATACATGTTAAAAAGGTGTTATAAAACTAAAAAAAATCAAAATTAACGAGCGTTTATTTCAAACACAGGTCTCAGGGTTTCCCATAAAAAAAACATAAAATTCTTTAATTTTTTTTTTAACAGGATACTATTTTCGAATTACTTAGAGTTTTGAGTACAAATAACTCTTTTTCCTTAACAAAAATGTTACGTTAGAGCTTCCTGTGAAGAACTGTCGCAACGCAGCAGCTGTCCACATGCAAGCTGTCATCTTCATTGCCCTTCACCAATTCCCACTTGTTTGGGGGAGGCTACAACTGAGAACCGACTGCTCTATCTTTCCGCACTTCAAAGTTTTTTCCTTTCAATTTTATTTTATCTTTTTTTTTTGAAAAAATATATCAAAAAACACTTAATTAATACTACAGACCTCAAAGATAATTAGCGATTTTGAATTTTCGAAAAGAAAATAACAAGTAATTACAAATAAAATTATAATCCATTTTCGCGAAACAATCCTTGCAATAATCGGTGTCATTATTTGTTCATATTATTTGTATTCTATGTCTTGTGTCCATCCTATATTCAAAATATCTCTTTTTAATTTTTTTATTTTTTTTAAAGGAAACAGACAGGGAGCCGTAAGGTTATTAAGGAGACTCTCACCTCATGTATAAACCAACCCGCACAAAAAAAGGGATACAAATGTTCATGATCCAAGGATTAGAGAGAATCGAAGTACAATGGTACCCTCTCACAACATAAACGAACAAGCTCGCATGGGCACTAAGTTCATAACGCCTGTATAAATTGACGCTATCAACATGGTCTTGATAAGTATCTTCCCCAAGGAGATATTTCAAACGCTGGCCCCTCTTGCGTAACGTATTATTCAGATCATTCATTGGCCTCTCGTAGAGGCGCCCAGCCATTCAGGCAAAAATAATGTTTGTCAATGCGACAATCATTCGACAACGGCTAATCACATTCTGATCGTTAGCGTCCACAGGGCGACGAAAGTCGTTGCTGGGTTGGTATCGGACAAAATGTATCAAGTATCCGTCAATTACAAAGTTGCAAACTGGCCATCGAAGACCCTTCTCGCTCTCAACGGTTGTCTTGTGAAGCTGAATCTCCTGCATAATCAAATGATTCTCGGCCAAGCAAAGATCGGGAGTAATATAAATTCTCAAGTCACCCCAAATCAGGAGAGTGAATTTGATAATCTGTAGATTGCAATGATATTCTCCACACCATATATCTTGTAGAACTGCCACATGTTATCAAAAATAGTCAGTTTCAAATGATTCTTAAAATCAGAAAAAACAAGCAAGAATGCTGCTCTATAATTAATCAAGGAGATTCTCATTAGTTTTTCCTTGTGAAGTTTGCAACTCCCCATTTATCCATCCGTAAAATCCCTACTATTTCTCCTATAATTGGCCGGTCTGGGAAGGACCAGTCCTTTTGCTCAATCGCGCCTCTAACAGCAAGTTTATCTGCTGCCATGTTGCCTTCTCTGAACACATGCATCATTCTGACTCTCATCGCCTGCGCATAGTTCGTGTATTCGACAATGGCTTCCTGGATTTTGTACTCCCCTGCTCGACCACGACTGAAAATCTCTATCGCTATCATGGCATCAGTCTCAATCCAGAGATTAACACATCAGAGCTGAAAGGATTTGGCTATCCCCATAGAAATGGCCCGCATCTCTGCTTCAGTATTGGTGCCGTTCCCTATTCCATGGCTGTATGCGTATATGACATTGCCGCTGCTGTCTCGAATCAGTCCTATGCCTGCGAGACATCTTAAATCCAAGAATCTATTAACTATTAACTAAATTGTCTTCAAATTTTTGTATGAGAAAAATAAATGAAATTATGTGTTAAAAAATACTTTCTCCCATGATGTGCACGTACAAAAATTAATGTTCAAAACTGTAGGTATCAATTATTTTCGTGGTCAATTGAAATTAAGAGAAAATTCAAATATTGTCGGCTTAAGCTTGTTTTTCGTCACATGAATACATGATTGAATGAATTAATTTGTCCTGTTTCCGACACTCCAACTTTGATTGACGCAATTGATCCGATTGTTCGTATTCATGGTATATGCCTTTCCCATCTATTCTATATACTAATAATTAAAAATTTTAAGTTAGGAATTTTAAAAATGCAAATATTTTTTGTAAGAAAATTATTATACTTAAATGACGTTCAACTCAACGCGACTCATAAATTTAAATTATAAAACTAAAAAAAACACACACATCTATATATGCTAAATTTTATTGTATGTACTTATGTATTAAGTAGGGTGTGTTCGCACATAAATTACAGATAATCATAATTGGCACAAATTATTATGGATATAAATAGAAATTATTAAGTGACACTAAGTGATTGGATGTGAAACTGTAGACTATCAAATACCAGAACGAATTACGGATTAATAAATTGGCCATTCTGTAATCATAAAGAGCAAAGACTAACATACAATATATGATGATAATATGGAAGAAAGAATGAAATAAAACAACTTGGAAGAATTTTCAAATCAAAGAAGAGTTAAAATCATAATTTTCCTCGATTCCGAAAATCGTGTAATGATCAGATTAAGAAATCCCCTCAGAAAATTAAAGCTAAATAAACATAATAATGAACCTTTAGAAAATGGCATGTGATAGTAAAACGGGAAAATATCAATTTTTTTCTCATGTTTTAGGTTTATTTTTTAGTTTAGTCCCATATTTAGTGACTCAGTCAATTATAATTTCAATTTTCTAAATTTTTTCAGAGTTGGTCTACTAATCTATTTTCCATTAGATTATGAACCGAAGTTGCACATGACATCAATACACGGTTAGACAACTATCAACTTATTATAATTTTACTCTAAATTTAGTTAATATTTACAAAATATACCGTAAATAACCTTTAAAATAAAAAACAAACAATCTTAAATTAAAAAAATATAAATAATATTAAAAAATCATATAAGTTTCACATTAAATATTAAAATAATAAACTAAAAAACAAAAAAAATATTAAAAATTATTTTGATACTAACAAAAATAATAGAAAATGATATAACAAATTAAATTTTCGATCTTAGAATAAATAAGAATCTAAAAAATAATAAATAAATAAATTTTATTGCGAATATTAAAGTTGTAAATTAGAAAGTAGTAATATCATTAAAAGTCAATTACGTGAAAGTAGCAAAATTGATAGTTCCATCTAGGGCCTCCAATTGCCATTAGGATCTCTAATTTTTTTACCCGTACTAGGTATTGCTAGGTACCCGGGCTTCGTTCTTTCATTGTCAGTTGAAAAAATTGAAGTTATTCTATCGTATTCTTTTTATAAATCGTTTTTATGAATAAAAAAAAGAAAAAGACATCATCTCTTAATATTCATTGTACAATTAAAAAAAAAAGGTTTTTTCTTCTCTTACGTTAAGTTAAAAAAATACAAAAATGACTTTGAACCGGCGAGAACCTGGCGAATGAAATGTTGCAGCAATTGGCTGCGTTCTCGCCCATACAACAAATTGAACTCCTAATTTTAAACAAACAAAAATATAAATAATAACAATATATATATATATATATATATATATATATATATATTGATAAGGGAGAAAATGGGGCTCACATCTGGCCTACCAGCCGCACGCCGCATGGCTGTTGACGTGGACGGTGGGACGCCTAATTTCGACCCAGAGCTCGCCTCATCATCGACCCATCCCTTGGAGGAATCCGCCGTCTACATCTCCCATACAACTTGGGTCCCGACTCATACCTCACCTCCGACCGAGGTAGTCGGTCGCCATCGATCCCCAACATTCTGTACGCATATTAAATGCGGCCTCCCAAGGACACTGTTACGACATCGCTGCAAGGAAGGTACAACGCTTTTCCCGTAAAAGCAGTGTTCCGGTCACCCTTTCAGCCCGCCTTTAACAGACCAAGATCCACACTTCCTGGGAGGTGTACTCACACGCAATCTTCACCTATATAAACCATCTCTCCACTGAGGTGGAGGTAAGCTTTTCTGCGCACTCTGAACTCTACACTCTCTCGCACTTTCGACCCAGAACTAGTCCCTGACTTGAGCTTCGGAGTGCCAAAAAGGGTCCAACCCCCACATTTCCCTTTTTGGCCTTTGAGTTCACGTTTGTTCATTCCCTTTCAGTTAAGGAAAGCATGAGAGTCCTTCCACGTTATAAATTCTTAGGTGATTCGGAGTCCTAATCTGCCGTCCACGCACATAGTCGGATTTTGACACGATCATCTTGACGCCATCTGTGGGAATCTCTGAACAGAAGCCATATGCTGGTGGAGGAGGTTAAGGCCAGCAATCAGGCCCAAGCTTGGAGAAATGAGAGGAGGAGCAACGAGCAGCCTCGCGACCGCCAGCCTTATTCTGACCCAGCTCGGTCGAACCCCCACAGGCTCTCCAATAGAATGGAGCAGCGCCTGAAGAGGGAGGCACCCTCACGAAGTGGGGTGAAGAAGCCCTATACCTCCTTGGCCTGCCCAATCGAGAAAATCTATGATATCATGGATCGCGGGCTACTCAAGAAGCCCAAACAGTTGAATAAACCAAGAAGGCCAAAGAGTCCGGCAAGAGGTGTGCATGTCACATGCAATATGTGCACTGGACCTCCGAATGCATCGCCTTGCATGAGGAGATTGAAAGGTTGATCCAAGGGGGCCACCTGACCGAGTTTTTCAAGAAGCTGGACGATCGGGCCTAACAAGCATTC
Organism: Lippia alba; assembly: GCA_037834125.1. NCBI lineage: Eukaryota > Viridiplantae > Streptophyta > Magnoliopsida > Lamiales > Verbenaceae > Lippia > Lippia alba. Next base: position 4,885 of record JBBMKE010404126.1, on the reverse strand, counting down.
GATTGAAGAGACTCGCCATCTGCCAGAAGAGGGCTCAAGCAGCCGCTCGAAAAGACGACTGACGAGGACTAGCACAACCTGCCGACCAATGAGATCTTCATGATAACAGGTGGTCCAGTCGGCGGAGACTCCAAGATGGCCCCATAAGCAATCAAGAAGGGAGGTTGGCCGACAGCTTTATGGCCCTAGGGAGATAACGCACATCGATCCAGGCAAGGAATGGCTGGAGCAGGAAGTCTCGTTTAGTGATAGGGAATTTGTACCAGTGATGCCATGGGACAGCATTATGCCGAGTTTTCCGCTGGTAGTCACGCTCGATGTAGCAAATTGTGCCATTCACAAGACCCTTGTTGATAATGGAGCCTCAGCAAACATTATCTTGTACTCTACTTTGCAAAAAATGAACATACACGATAAACTCATCTATGAACCTATTAAAACACCTTTGACAGGGTTTGGCGGTTCTGAAGTTTACTCCAATGGGGCGAGTTAGGCTCATTACCTCAACGGGAAAGTTGCCCAAAAAAGCGACCCAACTGATCGAGTACCTGGTGGTCGAGGGCCCTTCAACATACAATATCATAATAGGGTGGCCCGCCCTCATTGCGTTTAGGGCCGTCATTTTGACCTACCACCAGACTATCAAGCTCCCAACCCCCCACGGCATTGGGGAGCTAAGGTGCAACATCCCAGAATCCTGGGAATGCTATTCCATCTCCATGGAGAAAGTACAATTTCCCAACAAAAAAATCGTCACTCTCCTGCATGTAGATGACTTCATCGATACTGGGCTAGCTGATCTAGATGATCCTACTGCAGAGATGTGTTCCAAGTAGATGACCTTTACAATTGCCAGGAAAAAGAGGAAGATAGACGATGGAAAGATTGTGGCGGCCGGAGCCATCGTGCCCGTACACTTGGTCCTCGGCGATGAGGAAAAAACCACCAACATCGGAGCCAACTTGAAAGGGAAACAACAATATATACTCATACAGTTCTTGCGCAAGAATGCGGATGTCTTCACCTGGAGTTCATCCGACCTAGTCAGGGTTGACCCAAAGGTCATCGAGCACCACCTAAACGTAGACCCCAGTTTCCGTCCCTTTAAGCAGCGCCTCCGGGCTCAGAGCGACAAGCGCAATGAAATTATCGAGCAAAAGGTCAACGAGCTTTTGGACGCAGGGTACATCACACCGCCAGTACGTGGACTGGCTATGCAACGTCGTCCTGGTGGCGAAAACCAGCAGCAAATGGCGGATGTGTCAGGATTTTACCGACCTGAACAAAGCTTTCCCTAAACATCCCTATCCGCTACCTCGAATCGACGAACTGGTTGACTCCACCTTGGGCTGCGAACTCCTAAGCATGATGGACGCCTTCCAGGACTACTATCAAATTTATGGCCCCGGAGGACAAGAAGAAGACCGCGTTCATTGTGGTAAAAGGCATCTAGTGCTTTGAAGTAATGCCTTTCGGTTTGAAAAATGCAGGTGCCACCTACCAAAGGTTGGTAAACAAGGTCTTCACACCATGGAGGTATATGTCGACGACATGATCATCCAGAGCGAGAAAAGGGAATCACACCTAAGTGACTTAGGTCACGCATTCGACCTCCTTCACAAATATCGACTGATGCTGAACCCGAGCAAGTGCTCATTCGGCGTGGAGGGAGGCAAATTCCTTGGCTATATCGTCAGCTAGAGGGGGGATAGAAGCAAACCTAGAGAAGATCATAGCGCTTAAGAGCATCAACAGGCCTGACATGATATGAGACGTCCAACGTCTTGTGTGTCAAATCATTTCTCTGAACAGGTTTATCTCTCGGTCATCCGAGAAAAATCTTCTCTTCTTCAAAATTCTCCGTAACATCAAGAAGTTCGAAAGGACTGATGATTTCAATGAAGCCTTTGAGAGGCTCAAGGAATATCTAGCCTCCCCTCCTCTCTTAACCAACCCTATCCCTGGAGAAACCCTGTACTTATATATGGCAGTCACGGAAGAAGCAGTCAGCTCCGTCCTAGTGGCCCTCCGCGACCGAAAACATCTACCGGTTTACTACGTGAGCAAGATCTTGTACGGCCCGGAGGTCCGCTACCTAGAAATTGAAAAGTTCGCCCTCACCTTAGTATATACATCCCGGAGACTCAGACACTACTTTCAAGCCCATTCGATTGTGGTCCTTACCGACCAAGCGCTGCACTCATTCCTAGTCAAGCCAGGTGCCGCAGGGCGTATTGCCAAGTGGGCGGTCGAACTAGGGCAATTTGATATCAGTTATCAGCCCATGGCAGCCTATCAAGCCCATATCCTAGCAGATTTTCTGATTGAGAAGAATGACTCGACAAAACAAACTGCCCGCTTAGTTCTGTGGACCATGTCGGTCGATGGCTCCTCAACCTTCTAAGGGGGGAGTGGGGATATCCCTAGTGAGCACAGAGGGACAGGAGCTTGACTTCGCCATCTCTCTTGACTTCCCAGCCACCAACAATGAAGCAGAGTATGAAGCATTAATCACAGGCCTCAAAGTCGCCAGGGAGCATAGAATAGAAAGAATCTCAGTAACAACCCCAACTCGTCGCGATCCAGGTGGATGGGTCCTATGAAGCACGCGAAGATTCCATGATCAAGTATCTGGCCAAGGTCAAGTCGTTAATCTCAGAATTCAAGGAATTGAAGCTGCAACAAGTCCCCAGAGAAGAGAACACGTGCGCTGATGCCTTGTCTAAGTTCGCCAACGGAATGCAAGGCACCAACGATCAAAACATCGCCTACCTGTCAAGCAAGGGCCGGGTGATCGAAGGAGAGGCTGAAGCGATATGGTCCATCGACCCGGCAGAGCCATGTTGGCTAGATGAGTATATCCTATACCTCCAAGACGGTACCTTACCCACGAACAAGAACGCAGTAAGGCGTTTACGCTATAAGGCAGCAAGCTACTCATTGGATTCTAAGGGCAGACTTTATAAAAGGGCCTTCACAGGACCAATGAAGAGATGTCTTCGCCCTTCACAAGCCTTGGACGTGCTAGGAGAAATCCACAGTAGCCAATGTGGCAACCACGCGGGCGGTTGATCCCTGGCAAAGAAAGTGTCAAGAAGCGATTTCTATTGGCTCACACTCAACGAAGACGCCAAGGAATACACCCTCAAGTGCGTCAGCTGTCAAATGCAGGCCAATATCTCGCACCAGCATCCGACAGAGATGACCCAGTCGATATCTGTTGGCCATTCGACTAGTGGGGAATTGATATAGTTGGCCCACTCCCCCTTGCCACAGGACAAAGATGATTCCTAACCATAGCAGTGGAATACTTCTCTAGGTGGGATGAAGCCCAACCCGCGGCAAAGATTACCGACAAGGTCATCCAAAACTTCCTCTGGCGCAACATCGTTTGCAGGTTTGGCATACCTAGAGTCCTCATATGCGACAATGGAACCTAGTTCCAAAGCGCAAGGACCAGGTCGTACTATACAGACATGGGCATCAGCCAGAGATTCGTTTTCATTGGACACCCCCAAGCCAACGGCCAGGTTAAAGTAACCAACTGGATAATCGTTCGGAACTTACAGAAGCGATTGGAAGCTAAGAAAGGTGCCTGGGTCAAAGAGCTCGATGGAGCCCTTTGGGCGTGCCGGACTACATCAAGGACCGCCACGGGTTTAACCCCATTCTCCATGGTCTATAGGTCAGAAGCAATGATCCCCGCGGAGTTATTGCATCAAACAGCCCGGCTCGCCAATTATCAACTTGCAAGAAATACAGCGGATCGAGCCTATGAGCTAGACATGGTCGAAGAACTCCGTCAGAATGGCTATCAACACCAGCAACAATACAAGGCTGCGGTCGCCCGAAGCTATAACAAAGGGGTTCGACCCAAAGGTTTCCAGTTTGGCGACCTGGTACTTAAGAAGGTTGAAGTTACCAAGCATGTGGGCTAACTACAACTCAATTGGGAAGGCCCCTACCTCATTTCCGAGATAGGTTGTAATAAGGCCTACCACTTAGAAGACATGGAGGGTAATCCTATCCCAAGATCTTGGAACGCACACAACTTGAAGAAGTTTTACGTTTGAGTTGAATCTCCTTATAAAATTCTACTTGCTTCTATGCAAAACTTGACAATAAAAGTGGGCTTTCAGTCAATCTGGATCCCTTTTGTCTTAGTCCAAATTAAATCCCTCAGGGACAGTCTCGATCCAGTCAATCCGGGCTCGCCTTAGAGTTCAATCAATCTGAATCCGCTCCTAAAAATTTTATTGTCTTTACACTTATCAATTTGAGTTTATGTTAATCATGTTATGAATCTTGCCGAGTGATCTTATTATCTTCACACTTATAATTCAAAGTTCAAACACATAAACAATTAAAAAATGACCAAGCGCTTGGGTCAATCCCGAGCCAAAAGTTGTAAGAAAAACAAAAAATAAAATCTTTATTAAAAATTGAAAGGGCCCAACCCAGATTTACAAGATTCAGGAGGGTTCAACCTCTCCAACATGAACAAAAACATCGAAAAACAAAGCTAGGAAGAATCAAGATGCCGGTGCTTCATGTGGGTAGGTGACCGTGCCACCAGACGTCATTTCTGCTTCACCAGTGGCCGTCGGAGCTCTCACGTTCAAGGGTTGAGGATTTTTGACCTACGGAGGCACTGAAAGGTTTTGAGCCACCACTTGTTCACCTTCCGAACTAGAGCTCGCGGGGACTCTTGTTGGAAAATATGAACGAAAACGCTGCGGAAATTTAAAATTTTTATTTTCCAAAAGCAAGATCGGACTCGTGATGCTCATACTTAACCGGTGGGAAATCAAAAACTCACGTTTTAGGGGGTTCTTTCTTGAAGCAATTCAGCCGCCCAGAATTGCTCTTCACGCGGCTTGACCCC
>JBBMKE010404105.1:0-12194 GCA_037834125.1 Lippia alba | reverse complement strand
TACGTGTAAAGGGGTCTTATTGGAACATGTATATGAAACTCGATGAAGAAGAAGTGGATCTTCTTCAAGTAATTCTTTTAGTGATCTCTCATCACCTCTTGTTGCAGCGTCGAATAGACAGTTTTCGGACATCCTCTCAAGGTTTCTTTCCATCTCTCCTCCAAATGCCCTTTCTTTTTCCAATTTTGGATCATATTTATAAGGTAGTTCTGCACTTCTCCTCAAGCCTAACTCAGTCAAAATAGAACAATGAGGAGAAGATTGTTTTATATTTATTTTATGATTTGTTTATTTATTTATTTTTTTGACAAAAAAAGAGACTCTTCACTTTTTTTTAGACAAAAATAAAAGGAATTTTATAAAGGACTCTACCTCAATAGAAAATCAATGACAAATGGGATTATTTTGTGATTGTTTGAAATAGAGTGCAACACATTTATTATCTAATTCATATAGAATGCAGCCGAATCATTTGAGTAGAAATTTTCATGTTTATAATGCATACTATTCGTTGACTTTGATAATTAGTTCCCATGAAGTCACTGATCCTAATGAGAAACCACCTCGCAGACACACGGATACATCAAACAATGGTTCCACCTGATTGAATCATTTGAGTAGAAATTTTCATGTTTATAACGAATACTATTCGTTGACTTTGATAATTAGTTCCCATGAAGTCACTGATCCTAATGAGAAACCACCTCGCATACACACGGATGCATCACGCGATGGTTCCACCTGATTGTTCAGCTGCGATGGTATATATTATTATTAGGGGAAATTACATTTGACTATTATGCTAGATAGGGTCATTACAGTACAATCAATCTTTATTCGAAAATTATAATTGAGTGCCTAAATGCTATAAGCCGTTTGTGATCCTTCTATTCCGTTAGGGTTGGACTTTATGCCCAAGGAATGCATTGTTATATGTGTAATACTTAGGAATCATTTTGTTGGAATGTATATATTGTAGGGATAAATTTATAATTTTATTCATTAAACTAATAGAATGACATAACTCAACTCTAAGACGAGTAGATGGCTTAGTGGTAAGCATTTGCACTTATGAACGGTAGGTCACGGGTTCGAGTCTTATCAAGGGGGTAATTGGGGGAACCAGTATTGATCCTCTTTAATAAAAAAAGAAAAAAAAAACATAACTCAACTCTAACAAAACTTTAACAGAATAGATGGATCACAAACAATCCATAACATTTGGGGACTAAATTGTAATTTTCAAATAAAGATGGATTGCGTTATAATTATAATATCTAGGGGGTTAGTCAGATGTAACTTTCCATCATCATCATCATCATCATCAACATCATTATTATTTCGATGCTTCCAACGGTTAATAAGGTCGAGTGAGATTTGTTCGTCTTTGAGAGAAGAATATGATGGTAGTGGTATTGATTTATGGGTTGTCGTGACATAAAAAAAAAAAACAAACAAACAAACAAAGGGTGAAAGTTTAATTACGAAACAAAATCCATTAAACCCTACAAGATAGGGATAGTCTGAAATCACCCAATATTTATAAAAGGGAAAAACATTAAATATCAGGTGGCATAAAAAAATTGTAAAACGATGTCGTGCGCCGTGACACGGTCATCATCGTGAAATTTCAAACCACCTTCGCAATAAAAAAAAGTATGGCCAATGAGGAGAGCTACATTTTAACCAATGAAATTGATTTTTGATGATTACCTAGCTGTTTCATAGTATTAGTTGAGAGGATATTATTGTTAATTGTGTCCTAATAAAGCTGATTCATGTATGTTTGTGTAGTGATTCTACATTATTAAGAAAACAAGAGTGATTATTTTCTCAATCTTGCCTTTACAATATTTTTACCAAAGAATATTACTTCATTGACTTGACACTTGAGTTAATATATTCGTTGAAGACCGATTCTTCTGAATTGCAAAGCCATCACGGTCGGTTTTATTAATAATTACTTATGTTTTTTTCATGTAAAATTAATTAAACAAAGTGGAGAAAATTTGAAAGTTACATATCTTCCCTTAGTATGGCATGGATTGCAGCTCAAATCTCCTCCTTTTTTTTTTTTTTTTTTTTTGAGAACCAGTCAAGTCAAATTGACTGCGGAGCTTTAATGAGGTCTCCTCCACATATATTCTAGAAGATCAAGAACAATATTCCAGACTTACCTCTCGAATTTGAGGCGAATCGGACGAGAAACGAGCTTGAAATGTAGAAAATGAATAGTAGCAGCCCCGTTTTATTTTTTTTTCCTCTCTTCCTCTCGGTTTCTGCTTTTCTTCTCTTCCCTTGGCTGAACGAAAATGAGGGTTTAGGGGAATAAAAGAGGGTTAAGTTAGCCTCAAATTTGAGCTAGTTTGGTTAAGAATGAATTAGTTATGGCAAAAATCGTAATGGGTGGCAGTCACGCACGACTGTCACGGTTCGGGCAAGTTTCGGGGGTTCAAACGGGATTAGAAAAATGTGAGGCCAAATTCCCTAGCTTCCAAATTTTGGCACGAGTCCGGCGATACTTCCGGAATTCAAATCAGAATTCCCGAGCTCAAGTTACGGTCTCTGGAACTCAAGGCGTGCTAAAACTAGTTAGGTCCTTAAGTCCCTAACAAACAAATATGGTGCGTTACCATGTCAAACGAGTCCAAAAAATTAAAACGATCACTTAAGTCCATGTAAGCTCACGCATTTAAGTCCTCAAATTGTATAAAATGATTAAGAAGGGACAATCGAGCAATCAAATCACTTTCGATAATTATTTCAATTGTTGATCAAATATAAATTATGCGAAATTTTTCGAGTTTCATGTAATTCACATATTTATAATTAAATCTAATGAATGAAAATTTTATAATTTTACCAAGTATATAATTAAATTGATTAATTATTAATTCTCTCATGCACACACGTGTCGCGTTTACTTGATAATTTGGAATCTGAGGTGATTTTATTGCCACGGAGTAGTTTGGATGCAGATAGAGATCACCGTGACAACTCTAACATGACTATTATAGATTCGAACAGTGTAGACAATATGACACGTAACCAAATATCCTTTTCAGAAGAACTCGGGTTACGTGGCTTAAAAAATAGGGGCGTTACATCCATAGTCTACAATTTCTTTGCCAGCACCTATTCTTTTGATATTTCAATGAAGCACTACAAGAATATGATGAATTGTAGGAAGTGACCATGTTATTTGTGTGTAAAATGCATGGAAAGGACAGCGAATCCATATATAGAAACTAATCCAACGGCTATATGTAAAAGTAATACAATATATTACTAAAGCATCCTTATGTGTTCATACCGATAACAAAACGATCCTTTTAGTTTTTACTTATTACAAAATAGTCCCTAGGGTTATTTAGGTCATTTCATAAATAATAAAATAATACCGAGGGTATTTTTGGAATTACAGTGCCCAGACCTAACAGAACCCTAACAGAACTGAGGGACCACTAACGGAATGTAACGGATAAGGACTAATATGTAATTTTCCAAAGTGTAGGTCCTGATTTATAATTTCGCCTATTGTTAGGGGGGTCAGATGTAATTTACCCTATATATTTACCTTTCTTGTTTAGTTCTTTCTCTAATCTAGTTAGTTTTTTAGGTTAGTTAGTGTTCTTAATTTAGTTAGCTTTCTCTCTAACTTGCTTGGTCTATTGATTGGCAAAAGCACATTGCAATTGTCTTTGATTTACGCCTTCCCTTGAGACACGACCCCTCGTGCTACAACCATTTTTTGATAACTTCCACTTGAGTTACAAATATTTCATAAACAAAAACATGAAAACAAAGTATGACTCAATCATAAGAAAATCATGAGAAACAAACTAAAGAAAACCAAATTTCGTAAATATTTAAGACGGAGATACCTTTTTCTAACTCTTTAATAGTTTATGCATAAATGAAAACATCCCATCGAAGGATGAACCAGTTGTGTGTTGAAAAAATAATAATCACGCAACCTTAATGTTGTGTGTCGTCGAAAAACAGTTCCTATATATATATATATATATATATATTTTTTTTTTTATACGCACACTTAAGTGGGAATTCGAACCCGGAACCTCGCTTTTAGGAATGAATCCAATTACCGCTTGGACCAACCCCTGTTGGACAGTTCCTATTAAAATATATTTGTACTAAACTTTATATATCAATAAAAATTAAATAATTATTAATTTATAATAAATAAATTTGATAGTACTATATTGGCAAAAGAAAAAAGATAATAAAGATATAAAAAATTACTAACATAACAAAATTAATACGATGTAAGAGAGAAAAAAGAAATAAATGATAATATGCCATTAAAATAGTAAAATAAATAAATAAAAAAAAGGGTTCAAAGGGAAAAAAAAAAGCTATTAAGCAGTAAAAAAGGAAAAGAGTTTACGAAAACACCATGATAATTTCTGTCTACCTCCGACACTTAATGTAATAATATAGATGAAATTGAATTCTCCATCACCGATTCCACTAATAATACATAATCGAATAAATCCGATCTACCATAAATTTAAAATAATAGTATAGATGAAAATGACTTCTCTACCACCGATTTCAACTAATAATACAAAGCCGGGTAAAGTGTACCCGGCCTACCATAAGTTTAAAATATTTCTGAAAGTTACCACATATCTACAATATGTTTAAAAATGTGCAATAATTTTAAAAAATCCCCTAAAAACCAAGAAAAAAAAAAAAAAAAGTCGGGTTTGATAAGTTATGAAATAAAAGATGTGGTTTCAGCCTCTTCCGTCCAATCCGAGTTGGGTTCATCCCAAGATCTGGGCCTCACACCAAACTTGAGGAAGATCACCATTTCCATGGCCTCAAAAAACTTGGAACTATCCAATATCTCGTTCCAAACCCCACTCACTATGCAGTAGTTGTTGTTATACGGAGGCCGGTGGTGCGCCGCGTGCTGCAACCGCGACACCAATACTCCGCCGTCTTGTAGCGCCACCACCAGCGGCGGCAGCCTGCTCTTCGTCGTGTGTGCCCACGCGTGAAACTGCTGGCTGAACATAATGCAACCGGAGCACACTCCCACAAACCCAAGCAAGACAGGATCGTCGCACACAAGATTTATGGGAACAACGGTGAACGTCACAACCCGCCCCAACGCGTGCAAGTTGTTGGTAAACTGGCGGCGCGTGATCGTCCACGGCCACCTGTGGTGGCCTTGAAACGCCTCGATTTGGCCTCCGAAAACCGGGGTTTCTGCGCCACCGTAGTTGTCGATGCCCCAGTGGTACACCCCCGAGCCGAGGTCGGCCATCACATAGCCGATGAAGCCGGCGACGGTAGGCTCGAGCCAAGTGTGGGAGTCCAATGCTCCCGCCAAACACTTCGCTAGAGAGACGAGCACAGTGGCGCAACCACCCGCTAGCCATGCACGATGGGACCATGTTGATTTCAGGGTTGGGTCATTTAGCACCGGAGGGCGTGACGACGTGGTGGAGTTCGGAAGGGCGATCGAGTTGGGGTTGGGCGAACGGGTGGTGGCGGAGCAATGAACCCGAGTTGGAAATATGGCAGTCCTCCGCCGCGGATGGTGTGGCAAATGAGGGCTGAGAATTTGAAAACGTTGAGACAAAATGGCCATTGGACTTTCAACTAGTTATCTCTTGTTGGGGAAATAATGTTAGATGTGCATTGGGAATCATGGGAATTGCTTTGTAATATGGTATGTTCGTTGAGAAAGAGGAGTCCATATGAGAAAATGAATTGGTGGTTCCAAATGGAAATCCAACTATTTTATATAAATTGTGGTTCCTGTGTGCGTTGCGTGGGTCTATTGGAATCATGTAGAATTTGTGTTCATAAATTTGTTTTGGTTTGAAGTTGTAATTGTCGGACAAAAAATTAGATGTCAAAATCCCATGAATAAAAGAAGCAGTCGGAAACGGAACTGATCAAGTGGACAATATGTGCATCAGCCTTGACCATCAATTAAGTGGTTAGCAATTCGTAGCTCAATTAATTATTTGTACATTTTCTAGGGGAATTTTGAATTTCTAATAAGAGTCTCGACCTGTCAGTAGCCGAGAGAGGTTATTCAAGCCGAATGTAGTTTCATCAACTTGAAATAATGAAACCGCCGGCTACCCGTGTTAGATTATAGGAAAAATTACATCTAGCTACACCATAATATGCATATTTATGAAATTACTAACAAACCGGCCATCTTCTCTAATATATTATAATGTTTACATTTTAGTACACGTCCGTTACATTTGCAGTGCATTTTTACATAAATTCAAAATTGGAAAAATGGTAATAAAACTTTTTAAAAAAATTACAAAAAATTAATATTCTACTTACCTTGAGCAAATGAGTGTGAATGAACACAATGCCGCACGGTTAAAGAAATGAAAAACTCCCTCAACTATAACTTCCACTATGCGGAATCCTTCAACTTTAACTTCCATCATATCGAACGATCAATGGGCTAGAGAAAATTTTTTCAAATCACAAATAAATTTTAGAGAAAGAAAAATGGAGTAAATTTTTTATGTTCATTTCGTGTATTCATTGTAGTAATCCTATGACTAACATTTGGTTTTCTAATTCATATGCTATATATTCATAAAGGTGTAAATTAGGAACTCTAAAATTATATGTTTTAAATTTAATTTGAAACTATAGTACTGAGAGCAAAATCAAATATTTATTCATATATCATTATGTACTTAATGAAATCATTATTGAGGCCGTGTACTAAAATGTAATATTATAAACTGTTATATTGGTTATTTACAACCTCCCCTAAGAATGAGGAGACTCCTAGCAGCTGAGGGGGAGTGGATTAGGGTTTTTTCACGTTCAAAAAAGGGAGGAAGAGTTGGCAGCAGGGTGGACTCTGGAGGAGGATAAAGGCAGGCTGAAGCACCTCTGCAGCAACAAAAACACCCCATTAGCAGCTCTCACTTTCACTCTAGTTCTTTGGCAGTTAGCATCTACTATGATTCCAACACTTTTGTACTCTCAAGAAAATTGTTCTCATCAATCAATACATGAATTTATCGGCTTTTTTCATATTTCTATCTCTAGCATTATTATTTGCAAATAATCATTTATTGTTATCTCGTTCATTGCATAATTATTTCTATTACTAAAAATTTATCCTTTTTATTCTTATTTTAGTGGTGTAAATCAACCAACATCATATATATAATATATAATTACAATATAATATATATTTTTGTTTTTAAATAATATGTAATATTTTATATATTTTTTATTCTTTAATATATATATATTAAAACATACTAATGAATGAATATTAGTCCTTTTGTCTAAAATGTATAATAAGGGCATTTTGGATAAATCACATCCATTTGTTATAGACTAATTAGGGGCAGTGTGCAAAAAATAAAAAATGTAAGGTCTTATAGACTAATTTTCTTATGACAGGGTTTTTTTTCGCTATTTAGGTTAAAATCAGGTTTTTTTTTTCTGTTAATTCTATACAGTCCCCATACTTGTAAGACTTTAAAATTGAGAAAATATGTAACCAAGTTGTCAACCAAACTGGAAAAATGACACATTTGTCTCAGGAACCACAATGGGGGGCATCAACGGAAGGATTTGAGCGATTTTTGCCCATGGAGGTTAGGGTTCTCTGAAATAGGGGAAAATTTTTGGCTTAAAGATTCTGTGAAAATGATGGGTGCAAGTCTAATATTATTTCATATCTTTTGAAAAAAGAAAAGCATATTAGGAAAAATACGCATTTATTTTGACCCTATAAGCAAAAGTATAACAAATGATTTTCTAAACTATTTTTTATAGGGTTTTAAAGCTCTTTTTGTTTAACACGAGATTCTTGATGCATATAATTTAATGAAACCCGCTATTTAAACAATAACTTTCAACTCAAATCCTTGTTTTCAAGAGTGGGCAGGGGTTTTTAGTTCAATATATATATATATGTGTGGGTGTGTGTATAATATTATAAAAACAAAAATAAACAATCCCAATATATAAATTTAAAGAAAAAAATGCATTAAAAAATAAGTTATTGAGATTTGTTAATTTTACATTCAAAACCCAATATAAAAGAAAAACTTTAGTTTAAAATTTATAGGTCCAACCCAATAAAAAATGGTTAAACCCTGTCCCCCTCCTTAATTTCACCTAGTGCTATCAACAAATCGGATTAGACCCTTCCCAAGCTGCCACGTGTGTCTTCATCAATAGTGCTAGAGCCCTAGCCTGAATTGGGCCAATTTATTGGGCTTCGGGTGACTCCATTACTCCTATTCTCTTGTGGGCCAAATGACCATCTTGTATTTTTCTATTTGGACTCTGGCCCAAGTAAGTAAGACCCACATCAACTTTGTAATGAATTAATCCTTTTCAGGCTTATTCATATAGTCCCTTCCCATGGCCCATGGACTCGGAGGACAAGAAATTAAATTTGATCTGCTTATTGATATATCAATACTTTAATTGGAGAAGATTCCAATTTCAGAATTTCTTATCCACGCTTTTGCCTCCAAACAAATAAAAAGAAACACAGGGAAATTCTTATCCACGCTAACTACTATATTTTAAAAAAAAAAAGACGACCTCATATCAAGTGATAATTTTATATTAGGTGGCATGTCAATTACTTCAATTATAACGAAGAGAAAAAAGAAAAAAAAAAGAAAAGAAAAAGAAGAATCACGGATTGGTGTGCTAACTCTGATATTATTTATTTAATCGTGCAATTGAAAGGTACACGTTTAAGAAAAGGAAAGAGAACGTGTCTTTTTCTTTAATGAATTGAACGTGACGCGTTAGAGATTGTTCGATAAAGGTGATGAGTCAAGAATACGTACAAAATACCCAATTATAATCTTGGTCTTTTTATAATCTGTGTCCACTCTGCAATCTGCATAGGAAAACAAGAAACAGAGGAAGAGTTGAAGGAGGTCTGAGACTGAGACAACATATGGATTCCAGCCTAAATCCCAACAATGTAAGAATGCATCATCTTTTCCTATCATTTTGTTGTATTTCGGTGGTTTCTTCGTATGGGGCTTTCTTGTTTCTCTTTCATTTGAGAATTGGAATTTCGTATATTTTTAATACTATTGCTCTTAAAATTGAGCTGTCTGGAAGCAAGGGGAGTGTTGAAATGTTCGTATTTTTCGAGAATAGTCTGTCTCAGTTCAGTTCTTTAGGTCGTTTGGTACTGGAAATTGTTGGAGTTTTCCGAAAGATTGAGAACTGAGATTAACTAAAATTGGTGAGTTGATAAAGTTTGGTATTTGAAGGGGAGGCCCTGTCTAGATTAAAGTGTAATTCTAAGTTGTTCAAAGTTATGTTGTCTCGTGTTATGCCTCTAAGTGTGTAGTTACCATTAGTAGAAAGAAATTTACAATCTAAGTAAACAAATTTTATCTGTTTTTTTTACAAAAGAACATTATATAGATATTTCCCCAACTAATTCTAAAGGATTCGTGACCAAACATATATGGTAATGATAATTTTGTTGTAAAGAAAATGGATTGATTGACATTTTAAAGAGTTGTTATCATCTCATTTATTTTCCTTTGAAGAGTTGTTCCAGTATTTAGAGCTTATTATGGGAATTATCCATAGCCACATTTATGTTGTTTATGGTACAAAATGTGTTGTGTGCAATCCCCATATCCCTTTATCAATGCATAAAATTTCAGATGTGAAGGCAAAACCCAATTTTATTAATTGAAGATTATTTTTATGAATTGTCAAAAAAAAAAAAAAAAAAAAGCTAGTTCTCTTCAGATTTTTTTTCCTTAATGACCTCGAGGGGAAGGTGCGAACTAATGAACTTTCATACTAAATTTTCTGGTGTTTCCTCGAAGGACAAGAAGAAAACAATCACACAATCAATGCTTCTTTGCTGTAAGATGTACATTTCTGAAGCAAGAAACAAAGAAGCCCTTGCCTCGATCGAGCAGGCTGCTAGGCGTGATCCTGAGACCGTCATAGTTAACAAGTTCGAGGACCGTGACTATAACAGAGTCGCATACACTCTTGTCTCGTATGTTGCTCATGACAGCATAGGGAGTCCGATTTACACCCCTTTGCAACAAACTGTTGTAGCCATGGTTGGAGCTGCATATGAGGCCATAAATCTCGAGTCGCATTGCGGAGCCCACCCTAGGCTTGGAGTTGTCGATGACATAGTTTGCCATCCGTTGGCTCGGGCATCGCTGGATGAAGCGGCGTGGCTTGCAAAGACGATTGCGACGGACATTGGGAACCGTTTCCAAGGTGCGTATGCATTTCACCGTATATTTACAGACAAGTTCGCTTGCTAAAGTATGATTGAATACAAATATTTCAGTGAGAAAATTTATTTGGGAAAGGATCTGGGTTTTTTTTTTTTTTTTAATGGGCGATATTTTGATCACATGTTTATGATTAGGATGAAGTTCAATATTTTGATTTGGAAGTGAAATTTAACTTTTAGAAATTCTGGAAGTTGTTCATATGAATACTTAGAATTATGCTCAAGAAGAAAACAAAGAAGCTGAAACTTCTCTTGATAAAACATTTTTATTTAGGACAATGCCAAGACTTTAAATTTGGGAAGTGAAATTGAGTTTCTTTGGATTTATAGAAGGCAATTGCTCCAACTAGTTTGGGAACAAAATTTATATTTACTACAAAAGTATATATTTAATATAATTATCTTTATTCTTTCAAGGGATTAATTGCTCCTTTTGGCAAATCACTTTGTCCGGGACGGAGCCACGATTTCAAACAATTTCAATCAGGAAAGAGATCGATCAGCAAAAGAAACTTGTTGTACATTCCATTTATTCCAAAAATTTATTCCTTTTGCAGTGCCGGTATATCTGTATGCCGCCGCCCATCCAACGGGGAAGCCCTTAGAGATGGTCCGGCGTGAATTGGGCTATTACCGGCCCACCTTTATGGGTAACCAATGGGCCGGTTGGACACAACCGGAGATTCTTCCTGAGAAACCCAATGAAGGCCCGGAGACGGTGTCTCGGGCAAGAGGGATTACAATGATTGGTGCTCGTAAATGGATTGCCACGTACAATGTGCCCATACTGTCTACCGATGTGTCTGCAGCTAGAAGGATTGCGTTGATGGTGAGTGCACGGGGTGGCGGGTTGCCCACCGTACAGACACTGGGCCTGGTTCACGGTGAGGACACCACTGAAATAACTTGTTATTTGCTCGAGCCGAACCAGATTGGGGCGGATCGGGTCCAGAAACAGGTCGAAGTGCTGGCAGCACAGCAAGGGCTTGATGTGGAGAAGGGCTATTTTACTGATCTTTCTCCTGAGATGATCATTGAAAGATACATGAAATCGATCTCTAGTGGATCTTCTTGAATGAATCTGTGTGTATTGATGTATTCATTGTTGACTCCTTTGGGTAGGCATGCATGAATAACTGATGTAAGAGGCGAATAAATTGGTCATCCAACATGTATATCTGAACGCTGGTTTGACAAAATTACTGGAGGAAATTGTTTCATCAGATTGTGGGTACTTTGAAATGGAGATATTTATTGGAAAAACTTTGTCTAAATTCACTGTTTGAGATATTTGGATGTTTTGTTGATCCAATAAGTCCTATTGGATTAGGATCACTCGCCAAATAATAAAAAGTATTAGAAAGGATTATATATAAGTTTATAGTTTAAAGCATTTTGCCTCTACATGATAAAAATAATTCTCAGTTTAGGCCGTCAAGAAAAAAAATTTATGATGCATGGATAAGAACACGATATGAATATAAATACGTATTTTTCTTGAATTTTCTATGTGAGGAATGTAGAACATAACACAACAAAATAATATTTTTAGACGTACCCATGCATTATAAGTTATCGTAAAACCATCCTAAGATCTTTCTAAACATGCTCCCCACCACCCGAGGAAATTACATCGGTACCCCTTGTATAAAACGAAATTAACCAAAAAAAAATGTAATAAAAACATTCGTTTAAAAAAACCTTGTGTTATTTTTTCTTTGCACGAAAAATCCTGCATCGAGAGAGTGTTTTACATGCACGTTGACTGCGTGTAAAACTGAGTTTTTCTTCACTTTTTCATATAAAATGACTATATTGTCCATACATTATATTTATCAAATTATATATATATACATATATTCTTTATATAATAAATATAATTTAAAAAAAAACTCCACTCTTTCTT
>JBBMKE010404094.1:0-23474 GCA_037834125.1 Lippia alba | reverse complement strand
CTAACCTAATTCATAGTTTGTTCTCTTTGTCCACTTCATTATCTTACTAGAAATAATTGATAGTTGTAGGCATGATCAATTGTGTATATTATGCAATTATATTTTTTACATTTAATGTGAGTCTGACCTACATCCTGACCTAGATGGTTGGGCAGGCCGATCTATACGAATGACGAACTTATATGCAAATTGTCCTCTTTATTTTGATCGGAAAGATTTATAGTGTTGTCTCTCAAAGCCCACCACATGGCTTAAGTGTTGTTTGTACAATATGAAGATCAACCTGGTATCGTGTTATTTTGGTATTGAAATGGGTTTGAAGGATTTAAATGATACGGATTATTAACTTTAAGGACTTAAGTGTCACTTTTAGAACATTGAGGAACAAAGTGATACAAAACTGAAATTTTAGGGATCAAATATGACATTTGCTCAACTTTCTATTAGTATTTTGAATGATATTAATGTAAATGTTTGTATTCTTTTAAATTGAAATCAAATTTTCGTTGTTATATATTTGTACCACATCGACCTTTTCTTATTTAATTCATTAATAGATAAAACTTAATGTTATTAAATTGAATTTTTAAAAGCACGATTTTTGCTTGGTTTTTTCTAATTTATTTTATGGCAAATCCCTCGGAAAATGTTTAATTAATTTTATAAATAAAATATAATATAGTAATTTATAGTTACTAATGTATAAAAAAAATATTCGATAACTAATTACATTATTACGTGAGTTATTAAGTGAATTAGAAAAGATAAAGGTACGTATTAAATTACTAAATTGATCGTTATATATATAAATACATAAACAAATATTTGATGGCTATTTTGAAAGATAGTATAATTGTACTTGTGTTCCAAATTAGAAACGTGTGCACAGTTTTCTTTCAGCAATTCAATTGAAAGGATTTAGAACCGTAGAGTGATCTTGCGCGCCAATGGTGATCGTCTCCACGCCATCGCATCGTCGCCGTTGCCATTGAAACTCGCAGGTTGAACTCAAGGAGAAAGTTGAACCGTAGCTTCGCCGGACTGAAGAAGAAACCAAGAGTTAATTGCAGTAAAAACCCTGTGTTTTGCCTAATTAGCCCGCAAGACCCTGTGTCTCAATAATTAACATGAAAAACCCTGTGAATCTTTAAAATGACTCACCTTCCCCCAACACTCAGAATGTATTAAGGGGGTTGAAATGTTAGTTTTGCCCTTATCTAATTAACCCCCCGTAAACCAACAGTCATTCCTCATTTTTCCTAAATTCAAAATCACTTTTCTTCATCTGCGAAAAACCCTAGGTTTGAAGGTTGCTCAAAATCATTGAATTTGAGGTTGGGTGAGTGAATTTGCGCGGTGTGTGTTGCCGTAAGGGATACGGAGACCTGTTTGAAGAATTTGGGCCGATTGTTTTCTCTGCTAGAGGTAATGTTATTCAATTTAGTTTTTTGTTCTAAATTTTCCACTTTCTTTGAATGTTATCAGGATTGTTGGCTTGAACCATGGAGTATTTTGGTTTGAATCTACATTTTGAAGCCTCACGAGCTTGATTTGGGTTGTTGCTATTCTGTAATTTTCCCCTCTTTTCGTTTGTAAATGGGTCAGTACGAGTTTGAACTAAAAACCCTTTCTTTTTGAGTTTACTTTTGAATGTTGTGAAGTTGGTCGATTCTGAACAAAAATCCCTAAAATGCTTCGATTTATTGATTTATTTAAATTTTTTCCCTTGTTTTTTTGCACAGAAACCCTAAAATGCATTGATTTATATCTAAATTTATTCCTTGTTATTGCTATGTAGGATGGATATAGGCAAAAAATAATAAGGTGTTCTTGAATTTGGGTGGTGTATTTGCGAAGATAGAGAAGAGGAATAAGGACCTGATGTATGTGAATGGAAGGAGGAAGTGTGTTGGATCATACAACGTGGACTACTTGATCAATTTGAATGGGTCGTATGATATTTGTCAACATTTGGGAGAGAGATGGTTTAAGGTAGCTTTCTTTTACAAAATGTCTAACATGAAGGTGGAAGAAGATGATGCTATTAGAGAGATAACTAGTGAATGGGATATTGGGGAGATGAATGACATGTATGTTGACACTGATGTTGTGGAGTTGTTTACTGTAAAGTGTCCTCATCTAATTGCTGCACTTGATGAATCTGAAAATGAGATTCCAGTTCCATTTGTTAGGGACACTCAAGAGCCAGTCCCTCTAAGGTATCTCACATTTCTTGGATTCACTGAGGAGCATGTTGAAGACCCTGTAACAACACAAGAAGAACCTGTAATAACTTAAGAACATGAAGAAGGTGGTGAACAAACAGTGCAACCTGAAGCTGCAAATGTCACTGAAGATCCAGTGGTTACTCATGAACATGGAGTTGTTCCAGATCATGCTGAAGAGGATGAAGATCAATATAATTTCCTTGATGAGCAGTTTGAACTCTACCCTGATGAAGACCAGAACTTTGATGAAGAAGATGGTACTGAATTCCCAATACAAGAGCAGTAGGAACCTGTTAGACAATCAAAACAAAGAAAAAAGAAGAAACAATCAATGATGAATGATACAGAGCCAAAAGATAGTCCAGGGAGTGATGGTGACTATGAAGAAACTGAATCAAGTGAAAGTGATGAAAGTGATGCTGGTGATGTCCCTACCGAGGGATTAGAAGACATTGAAGCTAGTTCTGAAGATGACACTTTGAGGAAAGAGACAGAACCATAGTTGCAAAGAGAGCAAATTGAAAAACATGAGACAGAGAAATAAAAAGAGAAAACAAAAGGAGAGAATGAATGTTGTTGACGAAGATGAAAGATGTTATAGTGAGCTAGAATAAGATGAGAGTTTTAATGAACAACCTCTATCTGATGATGAGACACATAGAAGAAACCCACATTGGAAAGAAGGAGACGGTGTGCACAATTTGAAATGTTGTGTTGGATATGAGTTTGATAGTGTTAAGGTATTTTCTATACTTTTCTTAATCTAAACTATGTGTATACTTATGAACCATGAATCTGAATTTGAATCATGTGTATACATATGAAGCATGTATTTGAATGTGAACTTTGTGTCTACTTATGAAACTTGTGTACTTATGAATAATGTTTATGTGGTTCTGTCCTGTGTATACTTATGAAGCATGTATCTAAATGTGAACTTTAACATACACTGTCTACTTATGAAACTTGTGTACTTATGAATTATGTTTATGTGGTTCTGTCATGTGTATATCTTATGAAGCATATAACATATTTTGTGGAATTTAACACTGTCTATTTATGAAACTCGTGTACTTATGAATTATGTTGATGTGGTTTTGTCCAGGTTTATAAAAAAAGTGTTGATTGACTGGAGCATTGTTAATGGATATGTTCCAGATTTTTTTAAGTCTCAAAGAAAGAGTGTCACAGCAGGTTGCATGGATGAACATTGTAATTGGAGGATGCATGCTTTATGCATACAAAACAACACCAAATTTCAAGTGAAGACTTTAAAGGGAAAGCATACTTGCGCAAGAAAGGGTGACAATTTTAGGGTTAGAGCTGCTTATATTGCTGAAAAAATGGAGCAGACAATTAGAGAGACTCCTGATGTGACTATCCCAGTTTGAAAGAATTATACAAGGAACTCTAGGGATGCAGGTAATATATTGGATAACTTTAAGGGCAAATAAGATAGCAGTTGATAGGATCAGAGGGGATTATGATAAGGAGTTCCAATTGCTATGGAATTATGGTGCAACTATGTTATCCACAAATCCAGGCAGTAAGATCATCATCAAATATGAGTTTTTCTTATGTCATGAAAAATGCGTCTTTTTTGAAATGCATCATGAAAAATGTATCATATGCTTCACTTCATGACCCTGCTTTCCTAAAATTGTATTGAAGTTCTTGTGACACATTATACCCAGGTAGAGTTTGCAGTATATCCTGTTAGGACTACTCCCAAACCCGAGGAGGACTAAAGGACTTGACAAGTAGAGGTCTCTGACTTGACTAAAGGTATGAGTATTTGTAAATATTTGACGTCATGCAAATTTTTTCAAGTCTATAATGAAGCTCCAAAATTAAGGTAATTACATTTTTATAGATTGGTTAATTACATGGATAAGAGATGGATGGATCTCCCTAGGTCCAGCAGAAAATATCAGTTTGGGCTAAATATTTTTTTTTGGATTTTTTCTTTTCAAATTCGAATGGTGGAACGATCTTTTGCCCTTGTAAGAAATGTAAAAATATCATATCCAAGAAAATGAGCATTGTGTAAGAACATATTCTTTGGAATTGATTTTTAATTGGGTACACTAAATGAGTATTGCATGGTGAGTTGTCTTCAAATGGAATAGAGAAATCTTTTGAATATAATGGTGAAAATGCTCCAAATGATATGCAAGAGATGCTTTATAATTTTGTAAATGACAACAGTAACACTCGAGAAATGTCAGGGAATGATTTTGTAACTCTTTGAAATGGTTGTTTGTGTACTTAGATTAAGTTTAATATCGGGCTTAATGCGCAGGAAGCGACGCTCCCAAGCGATCTTAAGCCCTTCTCTCACACCAACAACTCCGCCGTGAGGTTACATACCCTGCATTGAATTTGTATAGGGTGATGACTTTTGAGTAGTGGGCTAAAACATCTCATGGTATTGATAGCTTCTTTATTCGGCTTTTCCTGTGGTAGGAAACTTTGTTTATGATTCATGGCTTGATTAAGTAACTAACATGATTCTTAAGTATATGTGGAGGGGGGTTATGATGATTAATGTTTGTTGAAGAAAGTCTGTGTGAAATTTATATTCTGAAGTGTTCTGTTCATCATATTTATATTGATATTTGTCTACATTTTTATGCAGATTTAAAAATACTAGGGCGATGTTCAAATTTTTTTTTTTAATTCATGTACGACATTTGCAACGAGAGAACCGGAAAGTACTGGAATCGTGGATGTAGAGGCTCTAGAGACATCCATGACCGATACCTTCGTGGATCGTATACTGAATCAAGTGACATCGGACATCATAACAGATGTTCGGAAGAACAAATTTGGGATTATAATAATTGTGATAAGCTTCTTGTCGAAGCAAACCATGATTCTATATTTTGTATTGGGTAACACAGGAAAGTATTGTCTTTTTTGGATTTATGCAGTGTTCATGGAAGTTATCCTCTGCCTTATATTAGTTATTTTCCTGGGAATAAACCTTTACTCTATCCGGCATAATCTAAAGGCCATGAGGATCAGACTGAATGACTCCCCATATGTGAAGTGACAAAAGTTTTGGTCTTCTTGGTGGCTTGCCACTATCTTGTAGGCATGCTAGCCTTATTGTATATCAACAATTCTGTCATCATCGGGGCCTGCTATCACGATCCGGTGCTCCCACCAATGACACTCCCATGAACTTTATGATTTGTAAAATTTTTGTAATAGTTTTAAACAATATTATTGCTATTAGAAATCTGAAACTTTGACTTTCATGGGTATGCTGTGAGATTAATGGGTCCTTAATACATTATAGGAGAAATATGTTTGAGTCTCTCATTACAAACGTTGTAAGAACAAGTGGAGAGTTGAGACTAAGTGAGAAATTTTTCCGTGTTCATTTTGTTTGACTATTTCTATACATGACCATTGTTGATTTTTAATATGCATGCCATCATCGCATTACCTGAACCGCTGTAATTTGCCTCATATTATAGTGGATTTGTTTCACGTAAGCCTCGTGGTTTTTACTCTTCGTTTTGAAGTGGTTTTCCACGTTAAATTTTCGTGTCTCTTCTATTTTTGTTGGTTGATTGTTTTATATCTTTGGGCATACTTGGTCGATTGTTTATTGAGCATTTGGAGAGGAGTTTGATTTCTGCTGCGTACACTTGATTTTGGTATACCCCTTTCCTATCAATCGAGCACGAGATGACATGAGAATGGAATTGGCCTTGTGAAAGCAAGGCTGGAAATTCTTGCACCCACAGGGTGTGGGCGGCCCCGTGCATGCACCCTCATTAAAAAATTGAGAAAATATACATTTTTTTAATTTTGAATTTTTTTGTCTTTAATTCATTTTTTTGGGGGGGGGGGTATTTTTTGAAAACTTCCCATGAGTTGAAATTTTTTTTGTTTGTTTCCCATTTTCAAAATTATTGATCTTCACTCCTCAGATGAGAATTATAATTTTCGTCTACTCCCCATTTTATACGGCACATACAACATATTGCAATTTAAGTTCGCGATATTGCGATCTGAGTATGCGATTCTTGAATTTTAATATGTAATACAAGAATTGCCCAAGCAAGGCTAGTCGCACGTTGATCATGTAATTTATTCAAGCAAGCTGAAAATAAAATAATATTGAGAAAAGTAATAAAACACTTCAATTTTGAAAAGTCTTTATTCGTATGAAAAAAATATCTTTTTTTCAAATCATGAACAATAAGAGCCACAATTAAAAAGCAAATGTTCGATTTTTTTTTTTGGAAAACCGGCAGCGCGCCCTAGTGTTTTTAACGAGGTTCCCTCCTGCTGAATAAACCAACCAAAGCCAAGAAGGCAATACAAAAGATCATCATCCAAGGATCATCAAGACTTGATACATCTTCCATTGGCCTCGTAAGGCGCCCAGACATCCGGGAAAGTTGTATAGATGTTAATGTGACAATCATACTGCAACGGTCATCGCTTTCTCTAAGTATGCGTCCTCAGGGCTGATGGAGTCGACATTAGGTTGGCTTCGGACCATATGTACAGAAAAACCGTCAATTACATAGTTACAGACTGTCCAAATTCCACCGGACTTCGTATGCAAGCAAATAGGGTGCTTTTTCCTACGTTCATAGCTGGTAGCATTCCAAGTTATCTTCGCGTGATTTCCATAATCTGCATACAAACGAATACTCTTCCCCCAAGCCAAGATCATGTGTGTATAAATCTCAAAAAAATAATAATTAAGATCCCAACTCCAACAATTTTCAGTATTAGAAATGTTACAACTAGAGTTCCAGAAATGATCAAAAAAGTTAAAAGGCCAAGGATTCATACCTGACCATCCGCCGTAAACTTCTGTAGGGACTTTTTATGTTGCGCAGCATCACATACCAGCCCCTGCTCCCTATCTACCTGAAACGAAAACTGTCCAATCCCCATTTGTCAACACGTTCGAAACCTCTTAGATCCTGCAACATATTTTCCTCCAGGAAAACCCAATCAGTCTGCAAAATGACTGCTCTCCCTGCCAACCAATCTGCTGCCATGTTTCCTTCCTAGTAAATATGTGAGATCTTTACTTCCCTATTCTTACTCATCCTCATAATCTCTGAAATTTTTTTGTTTATTTCAATATCGCCCACATAACCCCTTCTCAGGATATGTATGACTGCCTCCGCATCAATTTCAATCCAAATCTGATTACATCCCCACCTTATAGCACGCTTAAGACCCTCCGCGACCGCACTAATCTCCGCACAAGTGTTTGAGGCATGTCCTATAGCTATGCTGAATGCATCAACAATGTTACCATCATAATTTCTAATCAAGCCTCCAATACCAGACAATCCCGTATTTCCTTTTGAAGCACCATTTGTGTTTATTTTAAGCCAGTCCCAAGGTGGACGTTTCCATTTGACCCTGATGCTTTGTTTGCGTGGCTTGCTGGTTATTTGGATTCCGAGGTTTGAAGCCACTTTAATGTCACCCCTCCACCAATCTCTTGTGACTCTCCGCAGGCCATGCAAACGAAATAAATGCGTTATTATTTGTCTAATAATATTATGAACAGAAAAACTCTTACGCTCAAATTTACATAAGTTTCTTTGTTTCCATACAAACCAAAAGATGAGGATAGGTGTTACCATTCGAACATGACAATTAGCGCTAAACGTGGATGAAGAGTACCAATGTTGTAGCATGACCACCGGTGACTGTGTTACACCTAGCAATTCTAAATTTCTCTTCAAAAAATCTCCATACCTGCCGGGGACTCTCACCATTTAAAAACAGGTGCTCCGTAAATGTTCGAAGTTGATAAATCTTTCCGAAATTTTTTTACTTTTAGATATAGATAATAGTCTAAAATTATTAAATATATTTAATTAATTAATAGATGTATATGTAAAAATATAGGTAAAAGCCTTATGAAATACTACTACTTGATTTTCTATATGGCGTACATAATCAAACGAGTTAACTTCCTGAAAAAAAACAAAAAAGAGGGAGAGCATGCGGCCATTACTAGCAAGTGCTTCATTTATATGATTTATACTATTATATTAAGCGAGAGATTAATAGTGTATTATTATTATTATTATATTTTTTAACATAAATTTATTTGGTGTCATGAATATTTTATAATTTATTTTTTAATATAAATTCTACTAATGTATTTTAACAGCTTTTTAGTTAATCTTTTTCACATTTATTGCATTCTAAAATTCTTTTTTATTTTTTTATTTCTCATTTATTTATATTTAATTCTTTTTCTTCTCTATCTCAATTATATATTACTTTCTACTAATTTAATATTATTTTATTTATTTATTTATTAAAAATCATAATTATATTAAAAATAATTATAGGTTAAGTAATAACATGAAAATTTTACCTTAATATATTTTTTTCACAAGTATCTAGTGTGCATGTTCACTTGTTTAATTTAATGGGTTGTGAAGCCCAAATCCTGAAATAGATTGATATTATCAACTTTGCAACTTTCGTGTGAGGCAATTTTTCATATTATATGTATACAATCTAAATGCATCATGTTAGCTAATAACAAGCTAATATTAAACGGGTGTTTTTTTTTAAATTATTATTATTATTATGATCAAACTTATAGGACATAAAATATTAATTTAGAGGTATACTTAAGTGGTTATCTCAATTAAATTATTATTCGCAGAAAGTATCTAGCTAAAATGATGTGAAATAGTGAAGTAACCAAAATTGTACATAGCATAAAAATAATTTGGAAAGTATTGTTATTTTGTGTTCATTTATGATATATGGATACAAATACGACAAAACAATTTTTTTTATAAAATTGCTCATATAAAAAGTATCAGACACGGTATCGATGTTGGGTCCAACCCACAAATTAAATATTTATTTGTTGGCCCAATTGAAGTTCTTAAGCCCATAAAATCCTTTTCCAATTTACAATAGATTTAGCTGGATATATAAAGTTTTTTTACGCACAAAAAGGGGTAGTATCTCAGCAACTTTTGGCACAAGAAAGGAAAAAATAATCTGCCCAATTTTGCCCAATTTTTGGGCGGCGCAGCAACTTCGCGCGGACGATTGGGACGTCATTTGTGGTCCGATCGAGCTGATTTTCGGACAGTGGGTTCCTAACTTATCAACTCGAAAGTGAATAGTGGAGATCGGATTTGGAGCACTGTAAGTCGGGGTTTTATGCATGTGAACAGTGATGCGATTTTTCAACTTATTTTCGTGTTTTTTCTCCTTTTGTGTTCTAGTTCGTTTTAGATCGAATCGGTGTTTGGTTCGTATTTAGAGTTAGAATTATTGGTGTTGAACCGCTGTAATTTGCCTCGTATTATAGTGAATTTGTTTTTTTGGGTCTCGTAGGCCTCGTGTTTTTACTCTTCGTTTTGAAGAGGTTTTCCACGTTAAATTTTCGTGTCTCTTCTATTCTTGTTTGATTGATTGTTTTATATCTTTAGGCATACTTGTTCGATTGTTTATTGGAAATTTGGAGAGGAGTTTGATTTCCGCTGCGTACATTCGATTAGGTGTATCCCTTTCCTATCAGAGTGGTATCAGAGCCTCGTTGGTTCTTTTGCCGGTGTGACCATGTATATGAGTACGAGTAGGATGATAACTTTGAATATATTGAATTATCATCTATGGATTAATAAGATGAAGGATCTCCTCTTTGTTAAAGCTTTGCACTTGCCTATTTTTGCAACTCAAAAGCCCGAGTCTAAAACCGATGAAGAATGGCATTTTGAGCACATACAAGTTTGTGCGTTTATGAGACAGTTTTTTGAGGAGAATGTTTACAACCACATCCAGCACGAGACACATGCGAGAAGTTTGTGGGAGAAGTTAGAGAATTTGTATGCATCGAAGACTGGAAACAATAAGCTGTTTTTGCTTATGAAGATGATGCAGCTGAAATACAAAGAAGGAACTTCTATTGCTGATCATTTGAATGAGTTTCAAGGTGTTCTTGATCAGTTGATAGGTATGGGCATTAAATTTGATGATGAAATTGTCGGACTTTGGATTCTTGCCACTTTGCCTGATTCTTGGAAAACTATTCGTATTTCACTTGTTAACTCTTCGTCTGATGGTGGTGTAACCGTTGAGCTTATGAAGAGTAGTGTTTTGAATGAAGATATGAGATGAAAAAATCAGCATTCGTCTCACTCTGAATTATTGGTTTCAGAGAATAGGGGGAGAAGTCAACATAAATATTATAAAGGTAGAAGCAAAAAGCGAAACAATCAAGGTCAGGATGGA
This sequence comes from Lippia alba, assembly GCA_037834125.1. NCBI lineage: Eukaryota > Viridiplantae > Streptophyta > Magnoliopsida > Lamiales > Verbenaceae > Lippia > Lippia alba. The sequence continues at coordinate 12,984 of JBBMKE010404094.1, read as the reverse complement.
GAGATTTTAAGTGTGATCATTGTGATGAACCCGGTCATATTAAGAAATATTGTTTCAAATTGAAGAGAGGGCATAGAGGTAATTGCGATGGAAACGATATGAATGATCATGTTGCTCCTACTACTTCTAGTGATGATCTTATTCTTTCATATGATGATAATGTTGTTGTTGTAGCCAGTGATGATTCCAATTGGGTTATTGATAGCGGTGCTTCATATCATGTAACATCGAGGAAAGATTTCTTCACTTCTTATACCTCTAGTGATTTTGGAGTTTTGAAGATGGGGAATGATACGGTGATACCTGTAGTAGGCATTGGATCTGTTTGTTTGAAAACCAACAGTGGGTCGAGTTTGGTGCTTCATGAAGTTAGGCATGCACCTAATGTTCGTTTGCACCTGATTTCAGCAGGAAAGCTTGACGATGATGGCTATTGCAATTTCTTTGGTAATGGTCAGTGGAAACTCACGAAAGGGAATCTAATTGTGGCTCTTGGAGATAAATTTCAGAATTTATATAAGATGAAGACTTCTATTTGTGTGAACTCGATCAATGCAACAAAGAGTGACAACTTGACAGAGCTTTGGCACAAGAGACTTAGTCACATTAGTGAAAAGGGACTCGATTTTTTGTCCAAGAAGAATTTGTTGTCAGGGCTAAAAGATACGAAGTTAGAAAGATGTGTTCACTATTTGGCTGGAAAGCAGAAACGAGTTTCATTCAAAAGTCATCCCCCTTCCAGAAAAACTGAGCTTCTTCAACTAGTTCACTCAAATGTTTGTAGACCGATGAAGGTACTAACTCATCGTGGTGCTGATATGTTGACAAAGGTGTTGAGTTGTGAGAAACTTTTAGGTTTGTGCCGGGATGGCCGATCTCAAGTTTGAATGATTATAATGGCGGTTTGTCTTCTTCCTCATATGGGATGGAGGGGGAGATTTGTTGGGTACAACCCACAAATTAAATATTTATTTGTTGGCCCAATTCAAGTTCTTAAGCCCATAAAATCATTTTTCAATTTACAAAAGATTTGGCTGGATATATAAAGGGTTTTTACGGACAAAAAGGGGTAGAATCTCGGCAACTTTTGGCGCTAGAAAGGGAAAAATAATCTGCCGAGTTTTGCCCAGTTTTTGGGCGGCGGCAGCAACTTCGCGTGGACGATTGGGACGTTATTTGTAGTCCGATCGAGCTGATTTTCGGATAGCAGGTTCCTAACTCATCAAACTCGAAAGTGAGTGATGGAGATCGGATTTGAAGTACTGTAAGTTGGGTTTTTAGGCACGTGAACAGTGACACAATTTTTCGACTTATTTTCGTGTTTTTTCTCCTTTTGTGTTCTAGTTCGTTTTAGATCGAATTGGTGTTTGGTTTGTATTTAAAGTTAGAATTATTGGTGTTGAACTGCTGTAATTTACCTCGTATTATAGTGAATTTGTTTTTTGGGTCTCGTAGGCCTCGTGGTTTTTACTTTTCGTTTTGAAGGGGTTTTCCACGTTAAAATTTTAGTGTCTCTTCTATTCTTGTTTAGTTGATTGCTTTATATCTTTGGGCATACTTGATCGATTGTTTATTGGGCATTTGGAGAAGAGTTTGATTTTCGCTGCATACACTCGATTTTGGTATATCCCTTTCCTATCAATCGAACACGAGATGACACGAAATAATAAAATAACATTTTTAAAAATGTCTATACATCATAGATTTTCGTAGAATGATTCGAGCAAAAGAGGTTCATCTTATTAAAGTGTATAAAGAGATTGAGGTTATGAGTTGTTTGGGTTGTCCATCCTATGAGGAGGATGTAATATAACTTGAGTGTTATATTATACATATTATATGTTACGTGTTCCTATTTATTTTGAATTAAAGTGGAAGAATTAATGAAATTAATATTATATTACTTGAGAAATTATCACTCATTAATATCTATTGAAATGCTCGAGAGAGTGACAGAGGCTTGTAGAGAAAAAGCATTGCTAAAGAAAGAGTTAAAAATATATTGAGAGAGTAAAAATAAACGTAAAGTTATTAGCACATAAAAATAGGAGTGTCAATTCGAGTGGGTTGGTTGGATTCGAATCGGGTTGATGTAAGAATATAACATCAAATGTCCTGACTCGAACACTACTTGAATCCAAAATTGAATCCGATACCTCCAATCCTAACCCGATCTGTAAGAATCGGGTTGACCTGATATATCTTTAGGTTACTTGATAATCCGACCCAACCCTATAACCTGGCCCACTCGATTCTTTTTAACCTTTTTCCCTTCTTTTTTTTTGTTTTCTATTGAGAAAATATAAAACAAAGAATTTAGAAACTTTTGGAGGAAAAAAAAAACTTTAAGAGAAAAAAGAACAAAAAATTCTCTCCATTTTGGTCTTCAAGTTTTTCTTTTGAAAAGAGAAGAAAAGGTTGTGCAACCATCTTATTCCCTCTCTCTCTATCTCTTAGTCTCACCGCAACATCTTTGGGGGAGGAGCCTCTTTCTCCGGCTATTTGGGTTCTTCGGATTTAGACTCCTTCGACAGACTCAAAGCCCACTAGTATTTCATTGCGTGGAATCGTCGCGTTTTACCTTGAAAACAAAGATAATTATCTAAAACCTTATTATACAAAAAGATGTTAAAAGTGGCATTAACTTCCCAACCAACATGCAGAGACAGGCACACAGAAAGATAATCTTCATCATCATTTCCACCGTTGATCAATCCATTCGGATGAATTACAAGCCTCGGTCCAACATATTTATAGAGACAAGGACAGAAAAAAAAATCTAATTGGGAAAAATCAATAGAACACCCCTATGTTATAAGAAAATTTCAATTTACCCCCTAAAAGATGGAAATTATCTAAGAGCCTCCTTGTGTTTTTTTTAAATAAGCAAAAAAGTACCCTACGCGCTTCACGCGCCATGTCGTGAAATTTTTCTTCAAATTTTGTGTTTTTAATATGCATAGAAGGATATTTGCATCAATTCCATATAAAATTTGCATTCAAAAATCATTAAGGAGGTAGTGTGTTGAATTTTAAAAAACACAAGGAGTCTTTTAGCTAATTTCCATCTTTTAGGGGGGTAAATTGAAAATTTAATATTTCACAGGGAGGTAAAATGTTATTAACTCCAATATAATTACATATAATGTTACAAATATTTAAACTTTAGGAACCCTTTTGTCTACAAAATGTCAAACTTTCAGTCTTTCACACAAGTTAGTTTATCAGTTATATACACTTCCTAGTCCAATATATATTTGAGCGATTGAGCAATGACTATGCTACTGTTTAGTGTTTTCACTCACTGTGACGATAGCTTAGCTGGTGTCACTGCCAACCAATTTGTGTGAATGAGTGCGATCAACAGTGTTTGCAAAGAATACTTGTCGACTATGAATGTGAAGGAGTCCTCAGTATCGGCACAAAAGCACAGGATTTCCTTTCTCCACATACCTGTCCGCGAGAGCCATAACCGGGAAGAGTTGACCTGCCTACGCTTGTTAATGTATCTCGATTATCAAGTAACCCAAGGTGATATATCTGCCCTTCGAGCAAAGAGTATCTTCCGTGATGCCGGAATACACTCTCAATATCTCTGGTCGATATTTAAATATCTTTGGGACAAATAAGGAGTTGCTGAGTCTCTGCCATTGAATCTAAGTGTGTGGGATCCGAGAGAGTTTGAAGCTAGGAGAATTCCTACTTCTGAGCTTATGTAACATAATTTCAGAAATTTCAACTTCTACGCAGCAGTTTTTTACAACAAAGCCTTCCCTTTGTGTGCGCTCTTGCTTTAAAGGCCATCATGATTCAGTGCTTTAAACAAGTCATGCAACCTTGTATATTACTAGGTATACAGGGATATTATGAAAAAAAATAACTCAAATATAAATTGTGAGCTTACTTCAGTAATATTTAGATTTATGAAATGACATACAAGGAAATTTTAAATTTTAAAATTAAAAATTCCAACATAATGATTACAACTTCTTATCTTTGGTACTAAGTAAGTACTAATTTTGTAAAGATTCGAAGAATTCAATTAACAAAAATATATACATATATATATACGATGGAAATGGTTATGTCTGGCTGGTTGACCACCGATTTTTGGTTACATTAATTGGTCAACCAAACCAAAGAAAAACTAAAAATCGAAAACTAGAATAAGCCTAACAGAAAATCGAACAGGCCGGTTCTTGATTTTCGATTTTTTTTAACACCCCTACCCATAGTATATGCATCGTGGATAACAACATCTACCAGCATTTTCAACTTCAACAATGGAGCAGTCGTTAACAAGTAAGCCTTTCTTGGAGTTGTGCAAATCAGAAAGTGGTATGAACGCACTATATCCCCAACTTGGTTCAGAAGACGTGAACCATCGAGATACTGCAAGAGGGAAATGTAATATTTCAAGCAAATAATTATGTAGAGATGTTCTTGTGATACTGGTTATTCTTAGAAATTAATGGATATCATCAATTCTTTAATGAATATGCAGAGAAAAGATGAAAGAGAATACAATATTTTGTAATATGTAGTTTGATATTCTGTATTTTCAATAAAACATAAGATACACATTACACATATATATAACTTATTTACGGTGGAAGTTATTTATACAAGATAAGAATAAAAGACAGTTAACCGTTAATAAACAGATAAAATCAAATATTAGTTAATTATTCTAATACTCCCCCCTAAAGTTGGAGTTCGAAACAATGAAGAAATCCAACTTGAACTTCTGCAACTCTTGGTTTCTGCAACTATTTTCTCAAACCCTTTCTTCAAAATCTACAGACTTGATTTTCTCCAACTCTTAAACTTGATTTCTCCAAAATATTGATAACTTTATTTTTCTGCAAAGCTCTCCACGCTTCCGATCCTTTCTTTTCTTTTTTTTTATATTTTTATTTTTCTAGTCGTGCAAAATTTGATGCACAATTTAACATTGGTCCAGTTACATCTTCTGGATCCTTCTTTCATACATTTAATCCATTGATGGATCAATTTCTCATGGCCAACTTTGCCATGGACAAGAAAAAATTTCTCATGACGAACATATCATGGATTGATCTACTCATGGCGGACTTCGCCATGGATTGACTACTCATGGCGATTTGCCATGGATTAAAAAAGATTTCTCATGACAATTTGTCATGGATGAGAAAAACACATGGCGGACTTGCCATGGATAAAAAACGCATGGCACAATCACCGTGGATAAGAAAATTTAAAAAATTTATGGTTGATATGCCACAGTAGAAATGGATCAGAAAAAAAAAGAAGAAAATTTATAGTGGAGGATCTTGTTCGGAAGGAGAAGTTTGTTAGGAAACATTTGAGCAGATTTTGTTTGGGAGGATTTGTTTTTGCAGCGGAAGAGAGATCTTTTGCTCTGATACCATCTTAGAAATTAATGGATATCATCAATTCTTTAATGGATATGCAGAGAAAAGATGAAAGAGAATACGATATTTTGTAATATGTAGTTTGATATTCTGTATTCTCAATAAAACATAAGATACACATTACACATATATATAACTTATTTACGGTGGAAGTTATCTATACAAGATAAGAATAAAAGACAGTTAACCGTTAATAAACAGATAAAATCAAATATTAGTATAAGAATATGGGATGAAGACTCAAGTTATAACACCAAATCAATCACAAATAAAAAACTACAACTCACCGTGTTGAGAATGGTGTTGCTGGTTCTTGATACGCAAGCAAAATTCTGCTTTCAGTTTCTTATGAGAAGAAAGACTCTCTGCACCAACCAGATTTAAAAGCATGGAGACACTTCGGCCCTTTTCACTGCTATCTCCGTTTGGATATAGTTGAATGTACCTATGTCGTGACAAAATTAGTACCCATGGTGAAAAACAAATTAACTAAATTAAAGTAGACGCTAAACAATATAGGCCCACAACTATAAGATACCACAATATAAAAAAAAAAAACCATTTGTGATCTCCAAAAGTGAATTCTTCTGATTTCCAATAATCCTGAAATTTGTTGAAGGGTAAAAACTTCCATGCACGCTTGTATGGAATACCGAATTCCTTCACAGAGACGCACTGAGTAACGTGTTGGGTTTTGATAACAGCAACTTCAGCTCCAATCGTACAGTTGCCGTCAACAAGGAATCCATTATTTGCAGCTCTTAAACTTAATTCCCTTGGAGATTAATTTGGAAAAACCCCATTTCGATCTCATTGCATGAAACCGACGCGTTTTACCTTGGAAACAGAGATAATTGTCTAAGATTTGATTATACAAAAAGATGGTGAAATTGACATTGATTTCCCAATCCACAGGCCAAAAACTAGTCTCAATAATGGTCAGGTATATAGAAATATGATCTTCATCGTTGTTTTCACTCTCGATCGGTCCATTCGAATGGATTACAAGCCTCCTGTACAAATACAATAAATATGCTAGAATATTACTCATTAACATCATATTCTAAGTACTGTTATAAGTAATTCATTAGTAGCACAAACGAAAATAACAGCAAATATATTTATGCAGACAGGGTCAGAAATAAATCAACAATTAACATATGTCTAAACTATGTCAAAAAACTCACATGAGTTTAAAGGAAATTAATACTTACCATTTGTAGCCTCCAGCCACAAACTCAGTGGATTCATATTTGTCCATGTGCTTCGAAAGTGAAGAAAAAGACTCAATCTTCATCAGCAAATGCGCAGGCGAAGCGTTTCTAACCACCATAAGGAATCCTGGCAATTTTTCAAAAAAAAAAAAAAATCAAAGCCAAGAGGTAAATACATACGAAACCAAAGATTTGTCAAAGTTAGAAAAAAAAATAGTATATTGATTTCTGGAAAAATAATTCACTAACCCTCGTCGTCGTCCGCCATAAGCGCAGTCATTGTTCTTGGGAGAAGTCCGAATACTTACGGTCTAATTCGGATTTCAAATTCCAAGAATCCTTTTTCGATTATGATTCTAATCTAAACCTAAATATATTATATATCTTAATATATAAATTATATTTATGTAATATATAATATACATTTTTATATTATTATACTATAATATTATATAAAAGTACATATATTTTTTGTGTACGTGAAATTTATTAATAGTCTAAAAATAATCTTTTGAACCAATTATATCAATTTTGACTCTTTTTTTTCCATCTCTCAGAGTTTCCCCCCACCCAATTGAGTGAAGTATTAATCTCCCGTGATAGCTGAAAGGGGGACCCTTCCAAAGTCGTTATATACATTTACAAGGTTTGAACCCGAGACCTTGCTTGAAGTGAACTCAAGCCCCTATCCACTTGAGTCAACTGCCCGTTGGTATATCACTTTTGACTCAATACTATTTTCTCTTTTTTTTGAATTTTTTTATTCTCAAAAAATTATTTCATTGGTGAATTGTCTTTTTAAAATATTTGAATATAAAAACTATAATTAATTTTCAAATCACATTAATTATTTTATAATCTTATAAATTTAGGAAATGTCCGGTTAGTAATCAATCACAAAATCTTTGATATTTTTAAGACTTTCAATTTGTAATGATTATATTTATGTCAACCTATTAATTGATTTATTTTAATTAATTGATTATTTAATTAATTGAAATTAATTTAACACATATATAATAATAATTAATATTAGGGATTTTTAAATCATTCAATTGATCGAACAAGAGTAAAATCCAGATAAAATATTAAAAGGTTAGTCGTTGCTTTTCATTGCCTTTTAGGGATGGTCACTTAAATTTGTTTTATGTTTAAATATCAAAAGATTTATTTCAAGGTTTTTTTCTTTTTTCTTTGGAAAAAAATTTATGCATACTTTATAACTAACCTATATTTAAATTTATTTACCTATAATTTTCTAAATTATTTTATTTTATGTTGGAAAATGGTAGAAATATATTATTATTATTATTATTATTATTATTATTATTATTATTATTTCAACATATCTAAAATTCTTTTTACTTTTTTTGATATATATTAATTTTTATTTCTTTATTATTTCTCAAGAGTTTGATTTTGTTCTTTATTCCATTTTTTGTTATATGTTGCTAAAAACTCAGCATTCATTTCAACTAGAGTTGTTGGTTTCAGAGAATTGGGGGAGAAGCCAACATAAATATATAAGGATATAAACAAAAGTCAAAGCAAGTCAAGGTCAGGCTGGAAAGAATTTAATTGTGATCATTGTGGTGAATCTGGTCATATTAAGAAATATTTTTATAAATGGAAGAGAAAGCGTAGAGGCAATCGTGATGGACACGAAAAGAGAGACCAGGATAAGAATGACCGTGTTGCTACTACTACTACTACTTTCATGATGATCTTATTCTTGCATATGATGACAATGTTGTTGTTGTAGCCAGTGATGATTCCAGTTGGGTTATTGACCGCGGTACCTCATTTCATGTAACTCAAGGAAAAATTTCTTCACTTCTTATACTTCCGGTGGTTTTGGAGTTTTGAAGATGGGGAATGATACGGTGGTACGTGTAGTAAGCATTGGGACTGTTTGTTTGAAAACCAATAGTGGGTCGAGTTTGGTGCATCATGAGGTTAGGCATGCACCTGATGTTCGTTTGCACCTGATCTCAGTAGGAAAGCTTGATGATGATGGCTATTGCAATTTCCTAGGTGACTCGAGGTGATAAATTCCATAATTTATATAAAGGGCGAATTGCATTTGAATTCCTTCAGGTTTGACCTAATTACATTGTAATCTTCATTAATTCTTTCTATTATTACCATATAGTCCCTGAGGCATTGTTTGTTGGGAAAACCGAAAGGTAAACCAGTGAAAATAAAATTTTCCAAACAAGCAAGACCGGAAACTCTCGATTGTCATATTAATTCGTAGTTCAAAAAAACTCACGTTGATTGAAGCTTTTGTGACGTTAGTACCGCCTACTAAACGCCCTTCGTGCGGAATGTCCCTCGAATGGCCTTTGATAGATCCCAAAGCAAAGATCCTCTAAAGCGTATCCACACCAGTCACATAACACGATCAAGTTAGGGAGAATGCTAGTTTTGTGGCTTGTGTTTTGGCTAGGAAACATGTGCTTTGAAAACTTTTCTTTTTCTCTTAATATTTTTCAAAAATCATAACACTTCAAGAGTGTTGGTCTAAAGAATAAAAGAGCACCCCCACTAGTATTTATACTAGTGGGGTTCGAACCCCATAGGGTTTTTCTAACCCTAGGTGGATTCTTTTCTTGCTCACTAATTAACTAACTTAATTAATTAATTTAATTGAAAAATAAGAGTTTAATTTATTCTCAAGTCTTTGCAATATAAGCTCTCTCTTTCCTATAATAAGAAGTTGGACTTTTTAACTTTCTTAAAGTCAAAAGTCTTATATCAATAAATAAATTAATTCACAATTATTTATTTATAACTTGAGAAAATATTCTAATAATTAATTCATAATTAAATATTAGACTTAAATTAATTAATTATATTTAATCAGTTAATTTCTAGAAAAGAATTCACGTGTGGAATAAATCCACACGTTTGAGCCACGTCACCGGACACGAGTGCGAGACACGTGTGATGACACGTGGCAATCACATGTCATTTTGACACATGGCAGTCACATTTCGGACGTGACTTTGTGGCGGGGATTTTCCCTCTTCGATTAATATTTTGATCCTTCGTTAATCACATTAACCTCCTATCCAACACCCTCATATTCTGGCATTTGTTTGTGACCCTTTAGGTTCACTATTTGATTAGCAGTGACAGTAAATAATTAATTCACTCAATTAATTATTCACTTCACAAATCACACGATCGTAATCTAGCAATGGATGTGTGACCCCCAGCCGAATAATGAATTTAATCGAAGCACCTTTCAGTCAATAACATCTTGTGAATAATATCCTCCTACACATCCATCTCTTGATCAAGAACTAAGGTATGGGAATTTTTTTAGAGCCAAAATATTCTTGATCTTTAAAGTTAACTTCGTTTCATATCCATTTCTATCTCAATCTAAAAAAGCCGCATTTTCTTGATGTCTTAATCTCTATCCACCTTGGCCAAGGATTTAAGTTTAATGGACTACGAATAACTTAATCAGTAAGAGATCAACCTTGTTTTGGTAATAAGTTGTAGGTCTTTTATTGATTCTACTAATTCTCATATGCCACTTGTGTGAACCCAACATAGGCCTATGTCGAAACTCTTTTGAGCCTATATCAAATATTACAGAGTTAGCTCATATGAGACATTATAAAAACTCAAGTCGAAGGATTAATCACGTTATTGACCCATGAGATATTTTCTAATCTGGAAGTTTTTGGAGACTTCTTTTCCTATTTAGGAATGTTCTCACGCATGACATCTCAGTGATGAAGTTCTTGTAAGAATCACCCTTATGTATTATGAATGCATCATCATATGCGCTTATCACTACATGAAACTGAGTGATCCTTCAAAAGGACTTAATCATATAAGCAAGTCTCAATAGGGTCTACATCACTGTCATTCAGACTCTTGACTTGGAGAAGTTTCTAATCCTCGCTTATGGAGTCAAGAACTTGTTTCATGTGCCTTTCCCATAAAGGAAAAGTTCTTGACAGCATCTCGGATTAGGGGAGTTCAAAACATGCAAACAAAAAGTCTACCCTAACAGACAAATAAGCACATAAAGAAGTGTTGCCTATGAACAAAATCATTTCGTTTATCACTCAAAGATTGTTTGTGATTTTACAAGGAATAAGTAAAGCACTACATGCTTTCAGGGCAGTATTCCTAACACCCGATTCGTTTCTTCACATATTTATGATCCGAAGTAAGTTTCGGAATCCCCGTGATCTCTACTTTCATCGATTTTGTTCTCTTGGAATTTCGGTATTGCTTGATTTTGGAAGAGATTATCAATAGTAAGGGTTTGTAACCCAAATTGTGAATTGATGACTTGATTGTTTGGCATGAGTGGGAACTTCATAAATGTGATCTATATAATGTAAGTGTTGCATTTAATCCATGGTTTTGGTTGGAGATTGCATTTATGATGCATTGCATTTATGTGCATTGATTGTGCATTTCATGGGTTTGCATAATTTGAGCTTTTGAAGCACGAAACCTTGATGCATTTGTTTCCTATATTATTGGCATTGCATATTTTGTTGTGGGAATTGTGTTTGATTGGGAAATATGAAGTGTTTTGGGGGTTTGGCTCGGTACCCTATTTTTCCCACAGGTTTTTGCCCAATTTTCATACCCAAAACGGCCGTTTCAGCCCTTAGAGCTTTTTGGAAATGGCGGTTTCGGTTAGGCGCGATTTTTAAAATATGAGAGCCAAACAAACGTTTTGCTTTAGTGAAGGATTTGCAAACGACAGTTTGGAGGGGGCAGACCTGAAGTAAAATGTTTTGGAATGGCCGTTTTCGTTTTGAACTAGATTTCGAAACGGTCGTTCCAAGTCCCAAAAATTGTTACAGACGGTTTTGAAATGGCTGTTTGGATTTCCTTTGTAAATCCGAAATGGCCATTTCAAAGCTCTCGGTTTCCAGACCTGGTCCTTGAAACGGCCGTTTGCAATTTGTTTTAGAACCTAAAACAGCCATTTCGGAGGCCGCTGTGACAAAACTTATTTTTTCAACTTTTGCGGTTTGATTCCTTTGCTCCCGAAACACCTTTATATGTCCTTTTTGAGCTTTAATAAGCTACTTTCATGCTTTGCATTTGTTGTATGATTTACTTATGCATGATTTTGTGTTTTGGGGTGAATATGTGTTTGATTCGGAATCATTTTAGCACATTTATGCATCTCATGCATGCTTTGCATTCTGCGTCATATTTGGTATATTTTGAGTCTAAGTCTCGGGTTTTCAATCCTTTTGTGTTTTCAGAGCTGAGTCCGGACACTATCGAGCCTGAGGTTTAGGTGGTTCTTGTTCGTTTGCTTCCGGTTCTACTTTCTTTTGTCACAGGTGAGGTTTAGGATTTTTGTACTAGTTAAACGACCTATGGCCTATTGTTTATTGATTTCTCAACCCGTGTGCGATTATATCTTATATATCTAATTTTTATGTGTGTTTAAGATATGATTATGGACTTGTGGACTATCTTGAGGGTTTTGATGAAATTGATATATGAATAGGCATATGTAAGCTTTGCTTTGAAAACCCCTTTTTGTAATTTGTTCGGTTTGGGCGAGATGTGCCCTGAAAGATGGGAATTTAGTTTAGTGTGATTTGTTGGGCCCCAGAATTATGGGTAAGGAGCCCTGGTACGATAAGGGTCGTCGGGTTTGACCTGTGCGTAATTCCATTTGAGGTATACACGTGTGAATCTGGAGGTTGGGAAGGCGTGTATACCTTGAGCCTTCGATGAGTAACCGGAGATAGCGTATTGTGGGTTCGCAACCCATTACATGTAACAGCCTGGGTTTTAGGGTCTAGAAGAGATGGGATTAAAAGAACATATTCACAACCACAACTCACCATAGATTTCATTTTATGTGAATTACGTGATTCTATACCTTGATTCTTGAGCATTATTCCCACATCACTATTCATTCATCGAGCCAAAACCTTCACATATTTCTCTTGAAACCTTAGAAAGTTAGATTTCACAATTCCCGAATTCATATTCTAACTTTTATGATCCTAATTAAAATAACCTTTTAAATTTGTTCATAAAAAATTTCCTTTAGGTCCTTAAGATACTATTCATTCCTAATCGTAGGAATTTATCAAAACATTTTTACCTATCCAATGTTGGGTTCATATGAATCCTTGCAAAATTTTATGAATTATGGTATCATTCCCGAACCCTAATTCTCATTAGAACTCCCGTAGTATCCATAACCGGCCATGAAATCCTAGTTTTGTCCTAATTTATACATTTTCGAATTTCAACGTTTTCTCTATACAATCTTATAGCCATAACGATCCTTGAATTTTTCTATGAATTTTAAGACCTTTTCCAAGTCTTAGTTCAAACCCTAG
>JBBMKE010404087.1:0-12195 GCA_037834125.1 Lippia alba | reverse complement strand
CAATTAATATAAAATTAAATACGCAAATAATGCCACGTAAGCTTTACCTGTACGGATAAAAATCCGGGGCGTTACAGTCTGCCTGATTGCCTGGCTATATATATATATATATATATATATATATATATATGCGTGTGTAGCCCCTTCACTCAGTCAGTTGGCTGACCCCTCCCTCTCGTTGTTTTTAATGTTTGTCTTGCAGGTTCAGTGGTCGTTAGGCTGGAGTCTTTTGAGGTCTTTGATCGAGCCTTGGTCCTGTACTCACTGCATTGCACCTCACATTCCATTTCTGCTTATTTTAGGCCCTATCAGCCATTGTATTTTATTTATGTTTTAATGAATTCAGGACAGGTTTCTAGGGCCTCTAGTTGAACCCGTCTTTAGTTTCAAATCAATTGTTTCGGGACAGGTTAGGACAGGTGGATTCTTTAGTTGAACCCGTGTTTACTTTCTTGTTTGAATGGTAATTATATTTTAATTGAGATTGCATGTTATATTGCTTCCGCATCTCTGTTTAGTGATTTGTTGGTACAGGGTCTAGTCTCGCCTAACTCAGAGGTTGTTTTTGTTCTGTCTCCGTTCGCTATGAGTTTGGTTCATGTATGGATTCTCCATTTCATTGTGGACCGAGCTCATAGTCCGTTTGGGGTGTCACATCCAAAAGTGGTATATATATATATATATATATATGTAACTTTAAAAGAAATTCATACGTGAAAAATATATTATGAATATTGTCAAAAAACAATTGTTCTCGTTAGTAATATTTATTTTCATAATATACAGAATAAAGATTTTTATTTTTATTTTTCTTTATCAATTTCTTTAAACCTAATTAATAATAGTATTAAATATCACCCCAATTTTGAGGTGGATGTCTTAATATATAAAAGTTATTAATTTAATCTTTCTTAACTTAAATCGCATTAATTATGACAAAAATTCATACATAGAAAGTATATTATAACTATTGTCAAAGATAATTATTTTTCTTAGTTACTATTTATTTTTATGTTAAAATATTTTATAAAATAAAGATCAGCCAATCACATTTTTTATATTTAATTAAAAATCTCAAAAATCCATAAAATTCCACATCATCAAAATGCACAATAAAGTCAAAAAGTCAAACGTCGTTTTCAAATATATAATAGTATAGATAGATCCTGATAGAAGCAATTGAGGAATTAAATAATGAAGTGTGCATATATCTTTAACGTGGCACTTTCCAAGTGCGCCACGTGTTGGCACGTGGCCCGATGACTAAGGAGTGACACCTCAGCACAATACTCAGTCGGGAGAGCCGGTCGGCCGGCCTCGACACCTTGAGCCTAACCGATCGATGAGCATCTCATAGAGGTCAATCGACAGGACAAGGTATTTGGGTACCAACCCCCACCACATGAGGCTCTTGACCTCAAAAGGATTTCTCGACCGCCGAACCCATTGACCGCGCAAGGCCATACGGCTGGTAGCACGATAACGGGTAGAGACGCTTAAGGAAAAATGAGGGACCAAGTCTGACATAAAGGTATCGTACCGTACTTATTGTTCCTTAACATATGGATCAGAGCATTAAATGCACCTCCAGAGTGTGAAGAGGTGTCACACACCCAAATTGGGTCTATAAATATTCATAACATCTATGGCATTGGTAAACACAACTGTTGTTCATTCGACCTTCAATACTACTCTAACTTCTTTGAGCAAGTATCTGACTTGAGTATCGGAGTGCAAAATTGGGATATAACCCCATTCCCCGTATTTATCCTTCAACTCATGTTTGTTACTCTTTTCAAATCTAATCGAGAGTCATCCCATCCTTATAAATTCTAAGTGATTTCGAGCTCTAGAATCGACCAGAGCACCAGACCGATTTCAAGCAAGATCTATATTGATCCGACTTAAATCTGGTGACGTATGATATCGATCTAAGGGATCAATACTCTGTCATCAATGTCCGTATTGCCAGGTGAGATCGAATATGCCCCATAATGATCGAAATGAGGTCGTATCATCTCTATCTTGGGTAAGCTAGAACTAGATCGATCTGGATATAGTCTTATTAATCTGCTGCCTTAGATAAGTGGGGCTATCCTTGAGGCCATTTTATCGATCTGAGTCGGTTAAGGGCGCCGCGTGGCAGGGCGTTCGGCCGCATAGACTTGCTTTCGCTGGTTGGACAATCAGTTGCAGTATCTTCTCCTTGTTGATTCTGCTCGGCTATGGACACTTTCTTCTTCCTATTATCAAAACATCCCCCTTTTCTTCGCTCTTCCGGAAATGGTACATAAATTGGTGTTTTTTCTACGTTGTTTACCTTAGTTATGTTATTTGTACCAGTAACCGATTTATGGATAAGCGTTTTTAGAGTACTCGGTTTGGCCCTAAACTTACGTGCCTATGACTTCGTTTGTCAGGAAATTTGCGCAGCGGAAAGATCCAAAATTTGAGACTTTCTACACCAAAAATATTCTATTAAATGATGGGATTCGTGCTTGGATGGCGGCTCAAGATCTTATTAATAATTTCACTTTGCATGGAAAAGGATTCACGTAAGAGTGCACGTAGAATACCAAAGGGGGTGATTCATGTTCAAGCAGGTTTCAATAATACCATTGTCACGGTTACAAATGTAAGGGGTCAGGTGGTTTTCTGGTCCTCGGCTGGGACTTGTGGATTCAAGAGTAGCAGAAGAGGTTCACTGTCCACGTTGTGGCCTTCTTCGACCTCCACGTGACCCTCTATGTCAGACACGTGGACTGACGTGGAGCGTACATGGCGCACATGTGGTTGTCTTTGGGTTGGCCATGGTGGCTCGGGGTCCACATGGGTACATTATTATTATTTCAAGAAAAATGCAAAATCAGGATATCAACTAACCTCAACTAACACTTCATTATTTAATTCCTCGATTGTTTCTATCAGGATTCAATATATACACCAAATGATATAGTTTCATTATTATTGTTTCAAGAAAAATGCAAAATCGAGATACCAACTGACCCCAACTAACATTTTCAAGACACTTATTTTTTCCAGCTACAAAAAAAGGCCAATAACTACAAAATTGTGTTAAATCTGGGAAAAAGCTCGCCGGAATGGGTTGACGTGGAAAAATAGTTGACTGTCTCTAAACCCTTGACACATGGCAATGACACGTCATCAAATTGGACACATCTACTGATTTCCGATGATGATTTGGCAATTTCCAGGGCATTTGTCCTTAAATTGACAATTTTTGGAGTTACTGACCTTGTTTTGTCACCGGAAAATTTAGTGTCCTGAAAACGCTAATAAGAAAAAGTTGATATCCTGATTTTGCATTTTTCCCATGGTCATTGCGCTTCAACTTAACATGCTTCGTTGTGATTATTTGGACTTGTAATATTACTGTATAGTATTGTTGATTGATTTCATCTATGTTGTTTCATTTGTGCATGTCCGCCTCCCGCATTAACCTGCTGGCCCGCTCCAGAATTGTCGAGCTGGAAATGAGTTTGCCTGTGGAATTTCGATTAGATATGCTAGATTTTTGGTTCCTTAATTGGAGTCAACAACATTAAATCAAGTCGAAATTGACAGTAACTTTTTTAATTTTAAATATGAGATTGTTTTGATCTTGCACCTCGCCTCCCACAAACTTATGCAACCTAAACAAACCAAATAGATATGTATATGAATTACTACAAACACGATAATGTATGAACGACTGCAGAAATAGTAACATGTTATTCTTCTTATTCTTGAAATAGTTGGTATAATAATAGTATATAGGGATAATTACAAGCTGCCACCTGAGATTTGGATATTACAGATTATCTCCTGAGGTTTGAAAAATTACGAACTCCCCCTGACCTTTACACTCTCTCTCACAAATTTCACCGTCGTTAATTACACTGTTAAAATTCAAATATATATTCCAGAAATACCCTCAGGGGGAATATTGTAATTTTATTTAGAATTGAATGATATAATTGTAATATTAGTTAATTTTGGATTTTTAGTATTTAAAAAGTTATTATTAATTTATTTAGTAATTTATAATTAATCTATAAATATAAATTGAATTAGATATTTCATCCATATTTTTTTATATAAAATATGATAAATTACAAATTCTCTTTTATATTTATATCTTACTTTTAAATATATTTTGTACAAGCCCATTTAAAATTAATTTAAAATAATTTATTTGCAATTATAACAATTTTTTGCTCAAAATAAAAATTCATATAAAAAGCCACACAAACATCAATTAGTGCATTATCAAAACTGTTTCTCAAAATTAAAAATCATAATAAACACGCCAATATCAATAAATCATTAGTAAATTCACATAATTAAATATCCGTCAGAGGCATTTAAATATTGAACATGTATGGGATCAATATTTATAGAAAAATATTAGGCATACATAAACTCTATGTATGAAATTAGTCTATCATAAAAATATTAAAATTTCATTAAGCAGTTCATTGAAAAAAAAAATATTGGGTTGACAAAATATTCAAGTACTTACATCAAATCCCCTAAGAATTTCAGTATTTGCATTAATCCCCTATCTTTGGCTCTTAATTATATATATCCCCTTGAGTTTCAACATATTAGGAACATATTAGGGGTAAAATAGTAAATTCTACACATTCCGTAAGTTTAATGAAGGAGATAACAACCTGCGGGAGAGTTCATAATTTCTCAAATATTAGGGAGTAATCTGTAATATCGTCAAAACTCAGATAACGTTCGTAATTATCCCTAGTATATATGGTGATAATAAATGTGTAATATGTTGCAATTCATCACATATTCTTGATAGTTTCACTTAGATTTTTCTTTTCTTTTAGTGGTATTTATGTACCTCCCCATTGTTGGCCCCTCCCAATCACTCATAACCTACACGTACACAAACACAAGTCAGCATCTAGATTGTCATCACTCCCATTATATAGTTCAATCAATGTTTCCTCGTATGCCTATTTTTTCTACAATATATGCCTAGGTGATCCGAGCTTTTCCAAACACAATTATTATGAATTAGTATCTTCTATTTTATATTTGTGATTCATTCACATATATGAAGAGGTGGATTAGAATTTAATATAAAGGATGAAAATTAGAATATACAGAATAAAAAGGAGGAAAATTTTTATTTGGGGATAAAATTATAAATATTACAAAATATATACATAAAAATGAAAAAATTTCAAAATTTAGGGGTATACCCCATGCTCCCATGATTCTGTCCATGCATATACGAGTCAAGTGTATAAATAAATAACCCAAATTATGATAGAAATTTTTATTTTTATTTTTATTTTTCTATATTACAATTGTTTCTCTATCTTAATTTGGGCCACCTATTTATACATGTGACACATGTATATGAATGAAATAACATATGAAACACAGATATAAAATAGGAGCGTGCAGGCATCGAATCTTCTACTTCATTTAAAGTGTTTCATCTCATACTTTATGTACTGAATACGTGACATGTGTAACATTATGTCAGATTTTCTAACTTATAGAATTACTATCAATAAATGAAAAGAATTTTTTTATATATCTAATATTAAAAACAAAAAAACAAAATTTATATATCTAATAAATTAAAAAACAATTCTTACTTTTTATTGGATTTATTTTATAATATCCAAAGTAAACATATTAAATCAGAGTCGTCTTATTTAAATTTTATTTTTAAGTTAAAAATATTAATATTAAATATATTTTATAATATTAAAACTTAAAAATATTTTATAATATTCAAAATAAAAATATTAATTAAATTGATATTCAAAGTTGTTATATTTAATATTAAATATATTCTATGATATTCAAATTTTGAATATTATAAAATATATTTATATTAAACTTTAGAACTTTAATATTAATATTAAAGTTGTATTTTTAAGTTAAGAATATTAATATTAAATATATTTCATAATATTCAAGCTTTACAAAAATTTTATAACTTAAAAATAAATATAAAAAATTAAAGCACAACACTAATTTAATATTTTTACTTTGAATATTATAAAATAATTCTAATGAAAAGTTGGACTTGTTTCTAATTTATTGGATAATATAAATTTTGCTTTTTTTTCATAATATTAGATATATATAGAGTCGATTGGGGTATGAACTTTGTTTTCCTTGGAAAGGCGAACATGATGACGGTGGTTTTGAAACTTGGGTTGCCGTGACGGAGGAGAAATCGGCGGTAAAAGTTTTTTAAAGAGATTAAATATAATATTTTTCCAAATTAGTTATGAGGATAAATGCTTAAAATCAAAGTAACGGGGGGAAACTTTCCCCCAAACAACAGGGAGCGACCAAGATTAACCTTTTAGTATTTCTACTCGACTCAGTCCAATATAATGTAAATGAATTAAAAAATTAAAAACAAACTTTTCTACAATATATACCTCCGTGTTGAGCGAACATTTACAAACAAATTATATTAATTTACCATATAAAAATAAGAGAGATTTAAACTTATGATTTTATATAAAAAAAATATCCACATCATACTTTACTAGACCAGCCTAATAGGATTGTAGTATATGTATGGCATGCATGCAACCCCTTTAGTCCAACATTTTGATTGAAGTTTAAAATATCTTAGCATTGCATTATTTAAGAGTAAGCAATGATTATCTGATTTTATTTATTTACTT
Source organism: Lippia alba (assembly GCA_037834125.1). NCBI lineage: Eukaryota > Viridiplantae > Streptophyta > Magnoliopsida > Lamiales > Verbenaceae > Lippia > Lippia alba. The sequence continues at coordinate 5,512 of JBBMKE010404087.1, read as the reverse complement.
TTGCTATAAATGAATGGATAGGAATATAGAGTATAGTAGATATTATTTTCACATTTTGGAAACATTCTAAAAATATCAAATAACACTTTCATAAGGCTGCGTTTACGTTGAAAGTTGGGAAAACGAGGGTTAAAGGTTACCCCTAGTATAAGTAACAGATAAATAGTCTAACTCATCTTGTGGGCCTTTTTACTTTCAAGTTTAGTGCTAACTTTAATTGAGAGTCTTTTTACTTTGAAATGTGGGAAACAAGGGTTAATGCATGAATTTACGGAAATACACATAACTTTTTCATCTCTTTTACCCATTTGAGGACAAAATAGTACTTTCTCTAAACTCTTGCCAATGGATATATAATACCTCCTCCCAAGGAGGTATTATATATCCATCCTTTTCTATACGTTTACCCATGCTCCATGTAAATGGGAGTTAAGCAAACTTTCAAAGTAAACACTAGTAAAGGGAGTTAAATAGTCTAACTCCCCTTTACTCCCAACGTAAACACAGCCTAATAGTAGAGAAACACACCTTAGAAGAAAAAAAATGGAGCAAAAGCCTCACGGACCGGCCTCGTCTCCGACTGGACCCAAATTTGCAAGAAAGGTGAAGTGAGACTCAAAATGACCATATAAGACGCTCAACAATGATATGAATATGATATGATATGATCAAGGGATAATATCATGCCATGGTGATATTCATGTGCACAATAAATGCGTTGAAAGATCAAACTCAAGCAATTCAATCCACTTTTGAAGTGTTTACCTCCAATCGAATCCATAACTTTCACGAATCAATTCAAATCGATCCATCAAGATCAAATAAAGATTACAACACATCACAAATAATCAATTAATAAAGCATAAAATTCATTCAAGGCACTCACAAAAGTCAAAGGGGTGAAAGGAACACAAAGAGAGAGGTTTGAGCAAAGATTAGCAAAAGTTGTCGGGAATCGGAAACACGCAAGCTGGAGTAAAAGAGAATAACTCGAGTTGTAGAAGTTGGAATTGGGTTTTGATTAATGGAAATAAAAATAGACACACTGATCTTTCCAAGCATGTATGGCTCCAGTCATGGTTCAAAACGAGGAGAAAATGGCGTGGGTCCAAAGTCAGATGAATGCAGATTTCCGGGGAAATGGCCACACCAAAAAGAATTGATTAGATCTCACAAACTAGAAAAGATATTGAGGTGAAATCAATTAGAGAGTAAACTTCAAAAGGTTTCTATGGTCAAATTTTCAGGTCATTTGGAGTTCAGACGAAGATTCATGAAGCAAAACAATCTCAGTAAAAAAATAGGGCAAGTTCCACGCCCGTGGAAGAAATGGCCACGCACATGGGAAAATGGCCAAAATGAGGCAGAAATTCGGGCACCCTCCACGCTCTTGGAGGAATTTTTGACGCCCGTGGAAGATTCTGGGCAACAAAAATGATGGAAAACAATCTCCAAAACACCCCAAACTCCACACCAAAAGCTAGGATGCGTGTATGCAACCATATGCAAAGTTTTTCATGTCCTAAATCATGCAATAAACGAGCCTAAACGTGCAAGAATGAAATGAGATGCATCAAAGTCTAAATCACCAAATTTCTCCCTAACAAGAGTTAATGGCAACCTCATGTAAACTCAACTACCAACTAAAATCCTTCCATACAAACATTAATGAAGGCAATAGGAGCATAAAACCCCAATCAAACCAAAGAAAACAAGAAGGAATCATGCCATCTCATGAAATTCACAAAAGCCCTTACTATTCAATCATGGATCCAATCTCCAATCAAACCATCATCAAATCAGGCAAGGAAACACTTAAAAGAACAAGAGGGAGCAGCCAAAACATAATCCAAGCTTACCTTTCAAGTTAAGGAGGAAATGGAGGTGTGTATGCTCAAGAAGAAGAAGATGAATAGTGCCTTGTAGAGAGGGGGGAAGCGAGCTCGGTTTTCTTGCTGATTTTGGGGCTAAGTGCGGAGTGTAAAATGTAATAAAAATGGTTAAGGATTATGGGTTATTGAGTGAGGATCACATGGGTCAAAATTTTGCTCCATTTGGTTGAGAATTGAGAGAGTTATGGATGTTTTAGTCGGGTAGGGTCATTTAAGCGGGTAGGGTGTCATGTTTGCATTCCAGGTAGCTTTCGGGTGGTTAAACGAGGTCGTAAAATTACCACGAGCATAATTATACATTTATAACACATAAATACACGACATGCTCAAGTTTCACAAAATTCCAAATTCAAATAAAATAGAATCGGCACACGCACGTAACACTCACGCGCAAGAAGTCCAATAAACAATCAAGTCCACAAATTCTCAAGTATTTACAAATATTCAAGTATTCCAAATAAGAGACATTAAAGGATATACAAAATAATTCACGTAATTTACACATATAAGGAATTTTAAAATGCATAAATAGTAGCACATACGTCATACCTGTACGACCGATTGATCGGGGTGTTACAACCTGTCCCCCTTAAAAGAATCCATCCTCGGATTCACTGATCGTTCGAAAAAAACTTGGGATGAAAGCTTTTCATCTTTTTCTCCGCTTCCCACGTTGACTCTTCCGTGTTACCACTTCTCCATAAAACCTTGACTAGTGGGATATGCCGATTTCTTAATTCTTGAAACTTCCGGTCCATAATCCTAATCGGCTTCTGAATGAATGTAAGATTCGGTTCCAATTCCAATTCTTGTACTTCTTCTAACGGTAACACATCGGATTCATCCCGGTAGTATTTTTTGAGTTGCGAGATGTGAAAAACATTATGAATTCTGGTCAGACTCAACGGCAAATCCAAATGATAGACGGTGTCCCCATTTCTCTCCAAGATCTCAAACGGTCCCATATACCTCGGATTCAATTTCCTACCTTTGCCAATTCTCGTGAACCCCTTTCTTGGAGATGCTTTTAGAAACACCCGATCACCTATCTCAAACTGGATATCCTTTCTCCGGCGATTTGCATAACTCTTTTGGTGATCTTGGGCGGCCTTCATCCATTGTTTTATAACTTGGACCTTGTCTATTGCTTCTTGTACAGTCTTCGAGGGTTTTTTCTCCTCGCCCCTTTTCACACCCTCGTGCTTGGTCCAATGCCACTCCTCCAGATCTAAGAACAAAGGCGATCTACACTTTCTCCCATAAAGAGCTTCAAATGGCGCCATTTTGATCGATTCTTGGTAGCTGTTATTATAAGCGAACTCGATCAAAGGTAATTGTTCGTGCCAAGAACTTTGATAATCCATGGCGCACGCTCTCAGCATATCCTCCAAATACTGAATTAACCTCTCGGATTGCCCATCAGTCTGAGGATGAAAAGTAGTACTGAAATGAATCTTCGTGTCCAAATTTCGTTGTAGTTCCTGCCAAAATCTTGAAGTGAACCTTGAGTCTCTATCTGAAGCGATACTAACCGGCACTCCATGCAGTCGAAGGGTTTTATTACAATAAATCTTTGCCAGTTTCTCCACTTTATCGGTCATCCGGATAGCAAAAAAATGAGCAGACTTAGTTAATCGGTCCACTATCACCCAAATTCCATCCAAACCACCTTTAACCCGCGGTAAACCCGTCACGAAGTCCATCAAAATCTGTTGCCATTTCCAATTGGGGATAGGTAGTGGCTGAAGTAGCCCGGATGGCTTCTGATATTCTGCTTTCACTAACTGACAAGTCAAACAATGTTGCTCGTATTCGATCACATCTCTATTCAATCCATGCCACCAATAGTATTGTTTAAGGTCCTTATACATCTTGTTTCCTCCCAGATGTATCGAATAGGCCGATTTATGAGCTTCCTCGAGCATTACCCTTTTCAATTCCTCGGCGACCACAATTCTGTTCTTGAACCTCAATAATCCTGTATCAACAAACCCAAACGGACCTTCCGGATCTGCCCTAGCTTTCTAAACTAATTTCTGAACCTCGGGATCATTTCTCTGTGCCTCAAATAACCTCTGCTTAAGATCTGGCTGAATAGAAATGGTAGCAACGCGAGCCATAATTTTGATAAGCTCTAACTCTTCCTCATTTTCCGAGCTCACTTCTACCTTCACATTTGACACGCTAGACTTCCTACTCAACGTGTCGGTTACCACATTTGTTTTTCTGGGATGGTACTTAATTGTGCAATCATAATCCTCGAGGAACTCCATCCAACGTCTTTGTCTCTTATTCAAGTCCTTTTGTGAGAATAAATATTGAAGACTTTTGTGGTCAGTGAAAACCTCGAAAGAAATCCCGTAAAGGTAATTTCTCCACTTTCCCAAAGTGAAGATTACTGCCGCTAGCTCGAGATCGTGAGCGGGAAAATTCTATTCGTGCTCCTTTAGTTTCCTTGAGGCGTAAGCAATCACTTTTCCATTCTGCATTAGAACACAACCTAAACCCTCCTTCGAGGCATCCGTATACACCGCATATCCTTCTGAACCTTCGAGAAGTACTAACACTGGTGCGGTGGTCAACTTTTCCTTCAAGAGTTGGAAACTCGCCTCACACTTAGCATCCCATTCAAACTTAGATTCCTTCTTAGTCAACTAAGTAAGGGGAGTTGCGATCTTCAAAAAATCCTTAACAAACCTTCGGTAATAGCCTGCCAAACCCAAGAAGCTTCTTACTTTAGAGTTATTCCTCGGACTCTGCCACTTAAGAACCGTCTCGAACTTTGATGGATCAACTTCCAAACCTTGCACGAAACAATGTGGCCTAAAAAGGTACCCGGTCGATCCAAAACTCGCATTTACTGAACTTAGCGAATAACCGGTGTTCCCTTAGTGTGTCCAACACCAACTTGAGATGTCTTGAATAATCCTCGGGTGTCCTGGAAAATACCAAAATATCATCGATGAAAATAACAACAAATTTATCAAGGTACGGCCGGAAAATCCTATGCATCATGTCCATGAAAGCGGCTGGAGCATTCGTTAATCCAAAGGGCATGACCACAAATTCATAGTGCTCATACCGGGTGTTAAATCCTGCCTTAAGAATGTCCTCTTCCCAAATTTTTAGCTGATAGTACCCTTGCCTTAGGTCTAACTTCGAGTATACTCCTGAACCTTGTAGAATATCAAACAAATCCTCAATGTGGGGTAAGGGATACTTGTTCTTTATGGTCATCTTGTTCAATTCTCGGTAATCGATGCACATTCTTAGTGTCCCGTCCTTCTTCTTGACAAAAAGAACCGGTGCACCCCACGGTGGCGAACTCAGCCGAATGAATCCATTCTTAAGAAACTCCTCAAGTTGAATCTTCAATTCCTTTAATTCCGCCTGTGCCATCCGATATGGAGTCTTAGAAAATGGCTCGAATCCCGAATTCATGTCTATAACGAACTCTATCTCCCTATCCGGCGGTAATGAACTCAAACTTTCTGGAAATACGTCCGGATAATCCTTTACAACGGCCACTTCCACAAATTGTGCTTGTAACACCCCGGGTTTTAGGGGCCTAGAAGAAATGGGATTAGGAGAACATATTCACAACCATAACTCATCATACA